>JAFFST010054287.1:410888-426758 GCA_022414735.1 Noturus placidus
GTATATATATATATATATATAAATTTCATAGAAGAATCCTGACACTCTTTAAACACTTGCACTGAATGAAATGTAGAAAAAGGGTAGACTTTAGTGACACCTATTTGCAGTACGGAATGTAAGATTAAAATAATTAAACCCTTGTATCAGTAAACTCTACCACACTACAGTGTTTGTATCGACCGAATTCAGAATGGTCACAGAGGTTCCAGATAAGTCTTCTGCAGGCTCAATTTTAAAGTCACACATTACAGCTTCACAAATGAGTTTTATTGTATTGCTAGACATATAGTGAGACTTTTTTTTTGTATTTTATATTGTGGTTTTATGGAAAATAATGTGATTTCCTGCAGATAACAATAACATCTATTAATTTACAGAAAACACAGACACACACACACACACACACACACATTATAATGTAATGATTACATGGTTAAATGGTTATGGTAATGGTTAAAAAGCTACCACAAAAATTAGTAAGAGATACAAGCAGACTAAAATGTGTGTGTTTTTCAGATCCGTTCAGACAGAGATAAGATTAACACACTACGCTATAGTGTGACAGGACCAGGAGCTGATCAGACTCCTAACGGCCTCTTTATCATCGACCCCATCACAGGACAGCTGTCCGTCACTAAGCCCCTGGACCGAGAACAGATCTCTAACTTCCATGTAAGTGTGTGTGTGTGTGTGTGTGGGAGGGAGTGTTGGGTAATTTGGAGGGGCAAACAAATCATATGCATGATTTTGTGTCTTTGTGAGGAGCAAATAATGATACGGGAGTATGTGACAGTCTTGATCTTGTGGGGACATCTATGGGGATAATGAAGACATTTTCGTGGGATATTTGCCTGGTATGCAGCACAGCTTGTGGCAAAAGATTAGGTTTTGGTTACTGTGCTTAAGATTAGGGTTGTGTTTGTGTACATTTCTGTGAGGAGCATTTAAGTATTTTAGAGGCCGTGCAGCTCTGTGTATGTGTGTTATGTGTGTGTCCTCATCCCACAATCCTGCATTCCACTCAGGATACACTAATACTCCCATTAAACTGCTTATCTTGGTTACCATGGCAATCTGAGAATACAACTTTTGACCTCTGTTTAATCCACTCTTAGAGAAAAAAGGGGAGTAGGCAGATTTTTTTAGCTTAGAAAGAAGAGCTTATCCTAATACACACTCACACACACACACACACACACACACACACACATAATGAGGACAGTGCATGTACAGTACACTCTCCCCCATAGAATTAATATTTCACCCTTGCTGAACAAATAAACATAGAAACACTCATAGAATGTGTAATCTATTTAATGGTTATAATGGGAATTGTATTGGTTTTAATGGAGGCTGTAATGGTCCCTGTGGGTCTCTACTGGTAATGTGTTACCTTCTAACGGATACCATTAAGGACCAATAATGGTAATGGTAAAGGTTTTAATTCTTGGCTGATGGTTTGTAATGGTATCTAATGGAAACCATTAGACATAGATGGTTTATATGGGGGTTTTTCAGCAGGGACTATATGTTATGTAGATTATTCTAGGGTGGGGGTAAATGAGATACAACAACAATATCAGGTATCTCTTGGCTTTCATGGTGTCTGAACGTTTTTATATGAGGTTGTGCAGTATCTATCCTGACAAGTAAATTATAAAGCTAAAAGGAATGCATTACGGCATGGTTGCATGCATTAATGCACTAATACATTATTGCACTTGAGCACTGCTTGAGTAGTGCACATTGGTTGTACGCCGGAGTTATATTGTATTATGGGTAGTAACAGTTCACAATCCACTGAGAATTTGGACAACACTACAAAATGGCTACACTTCAAATAGTGCACTATGAAATGGTAAAAAGGGAACCGATGCAGACACTACAATTGTCTTTTGCTCACTGGCTCCAGCAGCGAATCAGAGCAAACATGACGGCAGAAACATTTGTAATAGGTTAAGTGGCGCACCTATTGAAAATGGACAGGAAGCAGGGCTTGCCACATCTTCAGTTAAATAAATAGCCTGGTTCTAGCACTGTTTTTGGAAATTAAATGAAGCCAGTTAGCTTTAATGTTTAATGAAACATCTTTAATTCATCTGTAAGTTTTTATTTAATGTGTTTAATGTGTAATTCCTCTCATGTGACAAAAACCTCGGATAATAAAGAGAGTTTGTACTTTCATATTATTGTAGCATAATTGGCATCAAGGCATTTTACTTATCAGTTTATTTTCACCGAGTTACTGTATATTACATTACATTACATTATATTACATTATATGGCAGTGTGAGCTACTGTTTCATAATGTAAGCACAGAGTGGTTCTTTTGGCTCACACCGCCGCTGATTGTATATGAACTGCGGTCTACAAGATGTGCTGGTTGTGGTTTGCGCAGGGGTTTCCTGTTCACACCGCTTGAGTCATTATATTGTGTTGTATTACTCTGTGTACTATGATGCTAGCCATTTTTGAGCTGTGTGAATTAACAGTGTGTTTGTGTCTTGCTCCAGCTCCGTGCTCATGCTGTGGACATTAACGGCAATCAGATGGAGAATCCCATTGATATTGTCATCAATGTTATCGACATGAACGACAACAGACCAGAGTTTTCCCATCAGATCTGGAATGGCACGGTGGACGAGGGTGCCAAGCCAGGTACTTAGACACGCACACACCCACCTTCCTGCACAGCTGACATTATAATCCTCACATATATGGTGAGCGAGTTTTTTGCACCTGCTAGTTATTTGTTTGACAGATGGCCGTTGTTGTATGAGATCCAAACCAGATCACTGTTCCTCTTTATTTCATGCAGGAACATTTGTGATGACAGTCACAGCACAAGATAAGGACGACCCCAACACAGCCAACGGCATGCTGAGATATAAGATCCTCTCTCAGAGTCCTGAGACTCCCTCCACCAACATGTTCACCATCAATAACAAGACGGGCAAAATCATCACTGTAGCCGCAGGCCTTGACAGAGAGGTGGGCGTATGTGTGTTTTTGTGTGTGTGGGAATGCTTTTTCCACTGTCAACTTCTTGTGATACTGTCCGTCACTATCATTAATCTTTATACACATTTTCCCACTATGTGTCTTTGTGTGTGTGTGTGTGTGTGTGTGTGTGTGTGTGGTGAGTAGAAAGTGTCCCAGTACACTCTGATCATCCAGGCCACTGATATGGAAGGAAATCCGACATATGGCCTGTCCAACACTGCTACTGCTGTCATACGCCTGCTTGATGTCAATGACAACACACCAGAGTTCACCAGAGAGACAGTGAGTTCATTGTAAATGCATACCTACAGTCATGGCCAAATTCTGGATTCATATATATATATATATATATATATATATATATATATATATATATATATATATATATATATATGATCGCAAACTTTTGGCCAGGACTGTTCTTGTAACCAAAGCGAGAAAGCCTGAAATTATTTTCTATTCATTCAGAAACACACAAACATGTATTTGTCTTTGTCCCAGTTGGAAATCAGTTGAATTCTGGCAATTGTACATAACATATAAACTTTTCTTTCTTTTTTTGTACTCTCTGGAATTAAAATGACAAAATCAGTGATGGGATCTTATTATAAGTGGAAGTTACACCAAACATAATTTCAGCATCACAGGCTCTGGTGTCTACCCAAGGTCAAACCCCAGGACATTATTGTCCCTGTTAAACAAATGTTGCCAGAACGCACATATTCCCATGAAAACTCGAGTGATTGTACCTTTTCCACAACTTCCAAATGTCACACATACTGCTGAATCACAGTATCCATCTGTCCATTTTCCATACCACTTATCCTACACAGGGTCACGGGAAGCCTGGAGTCTTTCCCAGGAAAATCAGGGCACAAGGCGGGGGGTACACACTGGACAAGGTGCCAACCCATTGCAGGGCAAAATTGCACACACATTCACTCATTGTGGACACTATTTGGAAATGGCAATCAGCCTATAACGCATGTCTTTGGACTGGGGGAGGAAACAGCAGTACCCGGAGGAAAGCCCCGAAGCAAAGAGAGAACATGCAAACTGCACACACAGGGCAAAAGCAGGATTTGAAACCCCAACCCCAGAGGTGCGAGTTAGATGTCAGCAATACTAATCTATAGGGTAATGCTGACAGATTTGGAAGTTAATACTGGCAGTTTGCAGTTAGTAGAAAGGGATGAGTTCTGGAAATGGTTTTTAGTCCATAGTAAGAGACATTTGCCCTTGGAGCGTACACCGTGAAGACGTTAAGTAGACCCGAATGATCATGTTAACGGCAGTGATGTTACTGTGAAGCAAATCTATAACATTTAACATAAAACAATGTTGTGTGCACAGTGTGAGAACACTGACTTACTTTCATCTTAATTCACCACCATATTAATGATGAGCATCTCTCGCTCTCTCTCTCGCTCTCTCTCTCTCTCTCTCTCATTCCCTATTGTTTATTCCTGCATTAGTTCTACGGAGAGGTGCCAGAGAACCGTGTGAATGTGATTGTGTCTAATCTGACAGTGACAGACAAAGACAAGCCAGGCACACCAGCCTGGAATGCGGTGTACCGAATCACATCCGGAGACCCGACTGGACGCTTCTCCATCCCCACTGACCCCACCACCAATGAGGGCCTTGTCACTGTGGTTAAGGTTAGTTATACACAATTTGTTTGCCATTGTCTAAAGTGATTTCACACATGCACAGTGAAATCAGTCACAGAGCTAAAACAGTTCCCATAGAAACAAAGCCGGTCAATACAATAGCCATGACCACCTCTTCATCAGCGATAAACAATTATAAGTGTTTTAATCACCGAAGGAGCCATTCATTAATTATTAGTTCTCTCTGAAACTGATATCCTCTTACCTTAAAGGGCATTCAGGCTATTTAATATCACTGTATAACTAGGTTTGTTTTTGTGTTGTGTGTGTGTGTGTGTCTGTGTGTGTTTTCTCAGCCCATAGACTATGAGATGACTCGTTCCTATTTGTTAACTGTGGTAGCCGAGAATGAAGTGGCACTGGCGGGAGGGATCCACCGCAGCCGCCAATCGACGGCCACCATTTCCATACGCATCATCGACGTGAACGAGAGTCCCAACTTTGAGCCCAACCCCAAACAGATCAAACTGGACGAGGGACTTCCTGCAGGGTCAATGCTCACCACATTTATAGCTCACGACCCTGACAGACATATGCAGCAGAGTATCAGGTACACACACACACACACACACACACACACACACACACACATATTCACTTGCTAAAACAAAATGACATAAATAACTGTAGCATGATAGACACATAGACACATACAGAAGCGTCTCAGCCAGAGATAGATGCATTATTTTACACATAAGCATGCGTCCACACACTCGCTCACTTATAGGCAGTCTCAGCCTCGGATGCTTTGAGGTATGAAGCTTTGAAGGTGCTACTGAAGCGTTGAGGAATGTTTTACCACAATACTTACCAGTTTCAGACTCTTACTAGTGTTATTCTCATCAGCTATACACGTGCACCTCAGGCCAAAGTTTGGGACTAGGGAACACACTGAAGCTTTTATAGACAAACGGGCTAGCTAATAAATGTATGATTTGTGCACCCATTAGATATTAGTACATATATACAAATATACTGTATGATAGATTGTATTTTAATTGAACAATCATTTTTAACTAACATTTTAACACATCAGAATGTTAAACAGTGTGTGTTGTGTTTCTGTGCTGTAGATACTCAAAGCTATTTGACCCAGCTAACTGGCTGGAAATTGACCCAAATAACGGGCGAATCTCCACCATTGCCCTCCTTGACCGTGAATCCCCTTACGTCAGAAACAACCTCTACAATGCCACCTTTATGGCCTCTGATAATGGTGAGTAGTGTGTGTGTGTGTGTGTGTGTGGGTGGGTTGCAACTCAGTTTCAATCCATTACAGGTTACACAGTGGATGAGTAACTTCATTGATCGGAGCTGTGGGGAACAATTATGACTAATAGCCAGAGGCTTACACACAGAAACACCCATACACATAGATACACAAATAAGCGCACACACGTTCACTTATAAAACTGCAAAATTGCATATAAGTAATCTGTTTTTTTTCTCACATTTAAACACACTCCTGTTTGTGTGAACAAGACTGCAGACGTTTGCTTGACTCTTCCACTGTTATAGACATTCTCCTTGAGTCGGCCCACTGCAAAAAATAAATAAATACCTCTCTCTCACACACATTTAAACACACTCATATCTCTGTGAAGGAGTGATCCCATCTCTGTAAACACTCTGTTAACCTGTGGTCCCAGAGTGCCTCACTCACAGTAGGCCACTCATGGTGTTGGATTGTAACACTCCAGCGGCGGCGCTTCCTCTCCCAAGGCTCCCTTCATTCACCCTGATCATCTAAAGAGGGCTGACACTTAGTGCTCTTCTCTTTTCAAGCTCTCCCCAAGTGACTGGAAATGTTCAGATGAAGAGGCAGCAGATGCTGAATGGCTCGTGGGCAGTGTCCACTGTCTGTGATTGACAATATCATACATCCGCATGTCATAAATATTTCATACAATCGCTTAGTGGTTCAGGAGGTTTGCTCTCACGGTCTAACAAATCAACAGCTGCCATAGTGAAGAACAGGTTGTTTTCTGATCTTCCGCTTTCACTCTTTCACCAGGTATTCCTCCTGCGAGTGGAACAGGCACACTGCAGATCTACCTGTTGGATATTAATGATAACGCGCCACACGTCTTTCCCCAAGAAACCGAGATGTGTGAGAGACCCCAGCCCAACGCCATCAACATAACAGCTGTGGACGGAGACCTGAACCCCAATGCCGGGCCATTTGCTTTCGAGCTTGCCAACCGACCCTCTGACATCCGCCGCAACTGGACACTCACCCGTCTCAATGGTACCACACACAACTGAATGGTGTCACAGACATCTTATCCATAATACTACTCTTCCCAGAGCTGTTACCATTGAGTAAAATACCTGAAGGACTGCATGACAAATCCTCCATTTCAGCATTTTGCAAACAATAGCTAATATGGTGCAAGCTAAGATTCATGTTCTTGGTCTTTATTGTTGCACAAAAGTGATGTTAACATTAAGAGATTTTAAACCAGGTTTTACTCGTCAAGCATGTTGCCATGTGCCACTTGAAGTGTTTTGAAATGACTTGTCACTAGGCCTGTCACGATAACCACTTTTGTTGGACGATATATTGTTCCAGAAATAAGTGCGATAAATGATATTATAGTCATTTTAAGACCATTTCTTACCAGTGATCTAATGATAATATAATAGGATAATA
Source organism: Noturus placidus (assembly GCA_022414735.1). Lineage (NCBI taxonomy): Eukaryota > Metazoa > Chordata > Actinopteri > Siluriformes > Ictaluridae > Noturus > Noturus placidus. The sequence continues at coordinate 418,221 of JAFFST010054287.1, forward strand.
ATGTAAGTACACCCTTTCAAAGAGCAATGGACTTTTAATACTTAATAATATTCAGACATTGGAATCGGAATACCAAAAAAACTGTCTTTGTCTTCTGACAAATATACTTTAGTCAATATATTCTCAGATTAAAATGGCATCAAGAATTGCTCAACAGCATTTCAGTTGATGAGGCAAAAATTAACCCAAATATTGAGACATTTTATATATTAACTTAAACGTGTGTCAACAAAAACATGTGAAAACTGTCCTTGTTGTGAAGATTTGATCTCCTGATGTATTAACATTACAGTGAGTAATTCAGTGTTGTGAAGATTTGATCTCCTGATGTATTAACATTACAGTGAGTACAGTGTTGTGAATTCTTCATGCGTTAGTTCTTCATTGACCCTGTTTGGGTGCACTGTTACGGAAAGAGTGTATCCACAACGTGACTTACCGTTCTTACTTAAGTTCAAGATCACTTGTGCAGTCACGTCATTTTGTGCAGAATCGAGTTGTAATATTAGGTTTATGTTGTGTAAATGTCTAATTAATCTCATGTGCGTATAGGAAGCATTTCAGTGAGTTAATTAACCCACTTCACTTTACTGCTGTTCATTCACTGTTCAGTTTCAGCTCATGAAGCTTAAACGGCTCAATCCCCGACATTATTGACCATGACTGGATTATTAAACACTATTCTTTCTAAATTCTTTCTCTTCAAAAACCATTGTTAACGCATTGTTAAAGTAATTGTGTGGGTTTTTTTGGTAATTTATTTTTTTTATTAAAATCGGTGGTAGTGCTTGCTACACAACTGAAATCTTAAATGTGCAATTTTTATCGTAAATTCAACGAATAGTCATAGTTTGAATTAATTTGAAAGCCCTATACCAGACGAGAGGACAGAAAGAGCATGAAGGGCTAAAATGTCGGTGACATGCATTCTTTTACGTAAACAAACAAACACGTATGTAAACACAACGGGCGATATCGAGGTCAGCAAAAATTATCGAGGCCATGTCGTTTTGATGAACTTCTCCACTGTTCACTGATGGAGTCTTGAGTGCAAAACTGATTGTGGTAATTGCAGTCCTAAAGCTATTATAGCAATTGTAGTCCTAGCCATTGTAGCATAACTGTTCATATTGCCGTCCAAAGCCATCTTATGGTTTTTAAGTGGTACCATCTTCAGTAATCTCAATGATCTCAAGGCTGCACCATCTGGGGCCATCCTCAGCAGCAGTGAGTGACTTGCAACTGATGAGAACTCCAACCAGAAGTAGGGAAACAGGATGGATCGAGCAGGTCCGGAGAGATGAAGTGGTCAGGATCACTGGCATCTCAGGAGTGTCATATCTAGCTTGACAGAAAGAGAAAGGGAGAGATTATTAAGTATGCTTAACCGTAATGGTTAAGCACAATATACTTGGAGTGAGTACAAGCTTGGACTCGAGCAAGACTAGCTATGACAACATCATATTGTGGGGAGGGGGGGGGGCAGCATCCAAACATCCCAGTTCACCACAACAGTCTATGCCTGTGAGCCCTCTAGATCTGCCCCTTTACTTAAGAAAAAAATATTCACAAAAGTCTTGACTAAACAAATATGTTTTCAGCCTTAAACACAGAGACTGTATCTTAGTCCTGAACACAAATTTGAAAGCTGTTCTATAACTGTTGGGTTTTGTAAGCGAAAGCTCTTCCCCCTGGTGTAGTCTTCAAAAATCGAGGTACCAACAAATAAATGTAAATAAATTAAACAAGCTGTGCAAATTTCATTCTTTTGTTTTACTCATGCTTTAACACGTTATAATAGATATGTGGCATAGTAATGTAAAGAAAACGTACAAATAAATTTAATTTCAGTATTATTTAATCTCATGTGGTGCTTGTGGCTGTTCCTGACTCAGGCGACTATGTCCAGTTGAGCCTGAAAATCGGTTACCTCCAGAGTGGGATCTACGAGCTCCCCATCATCATCACGGACTCTGGAAACCTTCCGATGGCCAACACCTCGCACTTGCGCGTGAAGGTGTGCCAGTGTGATCACCATGGAGACTGTGTGGACATGGAGCGCATCATGGCTGCCGGTTTGGGTACTGGAGCCATCATTGCCATCCTCATCTGCATCATCATCCTGCTGGGTGAGTTATTCCCTGTCGTATATATAAAAACCTTATATGCCTAAAGTGTTTATGCTTTAGGGAATGAGGAAACAGAATGGGAGTTTTATCACCAGTGAGACTCTCTTTATGCTAAAGGATATGCGTGACTCATTTTGTACCGCATTCTCTCTCTGAATCTGCCTATCCACACACTCTCTGTTTAGTGCTGGTGCTGATGTTCGTGATGTGGATGAAGAGAAGAGATAAGGAGAGGCAGGCGAAGCAGCTGCTGATCGACCCAGAGGACGACGTGCGAGACAACATCCTCAAATATGACGAGGAAGGCGGAGGCGAGGAGGACCAGGTACAAACACAGTGCTGATTTTAGGAAATGCACAGTTTAGGTATAAAAAGTGAATGATTGTGGAACTACCAGAGAAAGCAGTCACTCTATCTACCTTGTCTTTTCCTCACCGTGTGTGTGTGTGTGTGTGTGTGTGTGTGTGTGTGTGTGTGTGTGTGTGTGTGCAGGATTATGATTTGAGTCAGCTGCAGCAGCCAGACACTCTGGAGCACGACCTGGTGAAGCCAGTTGGAATCCGCCGGCTGGACGAAAGGCCGCTGCACCCAGAGCCCAGCTACCCAATTCGCTCTGCCGCCCCACACCCCGGAGACATCGGAGACTTCATCCACGAGGTGTGTGTGCATGCGGATGTGTTCTGTCTCGCCATATAAACTGCAGGATGGCACCAGTGATAAGAGCTAATGGTGATTGATTGGCTAATTGAACCTCAATCCTATTAGTTTAGAAGGACATTAGCCTGGCTTAGGTATTCAGTATCATCCTCAGTGGTCTGTGGATGAGCATGTTCCACACACACACACACACACACACACACGGGAAGTGAGAGAAAGAGATCCTTTCAAACAGTAAACTGTACTGGGAGCCCAGTAGGGAATAGTGAGAAAATCTCTGAAACTGGAAATGAATTAAATATCAGATATGAACTTAAGTAACTGCACTTAAGCACTAACTCTTCTGTTTAAGCTGAGTAGAAATATATCAGCTGGCTCGTGCCATTTTTCTAGAGCGTTTTCCTCTACTGCTCTTTCATTACAACACGCTCACTGTTGCAGTATTAAATCAGTATTGTGATTGGAGCCATACATAATAATATTCTATTTGGACTTTAGATTATGTGAGCTAGGTGTGTAGGGTACTTCCTATAGCAGTGGTCACCAACCCTGTTCCTGGAGATCTATCTTCCTGAAGACTTATATCATAATTTTGCTCACCTGACCATCGAATCATTGCCTGAATAAGTTGTTGATCATCGTAAACAAGTGCGTTAGATTTTGGTTGGAGATGGAACCTGTAGGAAGGTAGATCTCCAGGAACAGGATCCATTCAATATGTCCCATCCTGATTTCCTTTTGAAATTACATCAACACATCAAATATCACGGGGACTTTAACACCAGGCATAGTCACACAGTAAAAGTATTAGTCTCACAGACAAGATAATGTTTCTGTACAACTTGTTCATACTCTTTAGGCAGTTGCAAGGCCTAGTGTGAGAACACCTATTAGATTATTCTGACTGCTTTTTTATAACTCCTGTCTTCTGCATTTTTCCATGATTCTCTCCTCTCTACTGCTCTCGATCTCTCATCTCTCCATTCTTTCTACTGCTCCTTCCGTCCTACTTGCCTCTCCTTTTCAGTCCTTTACCATCTTCCGTTGCTCATTTTCGTCCCTAGGCTACAACACTTGACTGCTGTGCAATATGTTCGTGCCGCATATGAGATATTTCCGGATGACTCTCCACTATGAATATTTTAGAACGTTTTCATGTAAGAGGATCGTTTTCTAATATTCTAGAAAACTCCTGCATGTCTCTGTTCTTTCTTCTTCAGGGTCTGAAGGCGGCCGATACAGACCCCACGGCACCTCCATACGACTCTTTGCTAGTGTTCGACTACGAGGGCAGTGGCTCCACTGCCGGCTCACTCAGCTCACTGCACTCATCCAGCTCTGGAGGCGAGCAGGACTACGACTACCTCAATGAATGGGGACCACGGTTTCGCAAACTAGCCGACATGTACGGCGGAAACGACGACTAAAGCGTCCAGGTGTTACAGAAAAAAATGTAAAAAGAAAATAAAAAAAAAAGTGGCACTTTTTTTAACTTGGGACACGGGACAGTGTGTAAAATCTGAAAGAAGAGTATTTCCCCCAGGAGAGAATGAGACAAAGGGGAACAAAGATCATGATCACCATGGCAACATTACTGGCTCCTTCCAGGCTTTGTGCCAAAGCCAAAGAGCGCAGGGTGATGGAATCTGGACTCCACTTCTAGATCAGGCCAGTTTGTTGCCCGATTTTGCAGGATCGTTGGTGCAAAAAAAAAATTGAACGCTGAAGGAATGCTGAAAGAACATTTAACCGAACACTCAGTTACACTTGAATCTCACAGTACAGAAGCACTGGGATATTACGTGCCTTTTTGTACATTTTTTTTGATTGATTGGTTTCCATTCATTGGCTTTATTGGCTCTGTTTTGGAGTAGTTCTGTTGTGAGCCTGTTTATAGAATATGGTTATGCTTCAACATGCTTCTGTTTGTACATCACAGCATGGCGTTGTTAGACGCCATCACGCCTCACCCTGAAGGAGAAACTGAGAGAACAGCATTGTACAGTTCACAAAAAATTAGTTTTTGTACATTGTACATTTGTACATTGTACAGTTCACAAAAAAACATGTTTCATTAATCCTTTTTTTTTTTTTAATTTACAATTTTTTTCACCAAAAATTTAACTTATGCAGCTGGTGCAAAAGGGGCAACCCTCATCATCGTTTGGTAGCGGAACTTTTTTGTTAGAATATGTACCTCATTTTTTATTATTATTATTATTATTATTATTATTATTATTATGTGGCATCTTGATTTGCAAATAAAACTGTTATTTTTGTTCTATGTCCATCTGCCTTAGTCGACCTATGGTATTCTTTCTTTTTTTTTTTTTTTTACTGCACTGTAAATTAAATGGTGTGTACATAGATTTTTTTCTCCTTTTTTTGCTGCTGTAGTCTGAGGAAGTACAAGGAGTATGAAAGAGTTGTATATGTATAATTTGACTACAAACAAAAGGCTTTTTTTTTTGCATGTTTTTATCTTTTCAGTATAAAAAGGTATTTCCAAAATTGATTTATCCACAAAAAAAAAAAAAAAAAAAAAACATGTCTACTACATTGGAGTGATACAGCACCAGCGAGGCAGCAGTCCTGATATCCTGATATGTGTACAACCGTGTTCTCTGCCTGTTCAGGCTTTATGTGCCAGCGTAAATTAATTAGATTTAGGGTTACTTTAAATGTTTTTGGCCGACTTGCTCAAAATTTTCTCATAGCAACAGTCCACTGATTATACAGATTGGTGAATTCTGGTGTTTTCTATCAAATGGCTTGAGTCAAGTTTTCAGACATTACTGCTGGAGTAATAGATGGAGAAGGAGACATTTTGGGAATCACTGCTGCTGTCTCTCCATAACAAAACTACAGAGAGAGAGAGAGAGAGTGTGTGTGTGTGTGTGTGTGTGTGTGTGTGTGTGTGTGTGTGTGTGTGTGTGTGTTGATTACAAGCTGTAGTCACAGAAGGGCCAAGCAGTATGGAGGTAATTACCTGTCAAAAGTAATTAGAACTAAATGCAGTGCCAAGTTAGTTTTTTTTTTATATACGTGAATTGAAAGTCTATAGTAATTTTTTGTAAATCTATAACTTGTACCATTTAAGAATCCTTTTTTTTTCACATGTATTTTATAGACCCATTTCCTACAATGTGTTATTTTACATTCAAAGCATGTTTTGTTCCAGCGCAGACCCACTCAGCTTTCTGAAGCCATGCGCTTGGTTTTAAACAATTAATTTACAACCACACAAGTTTCAAATGATCACATGCATAACCAGCTTTTGTCCTTTTTTTTTGTAAATGATTTCATTAATTATAATTTCATAATTGCAACATACTCACAAAACAGTTTATAGATGTGACTATGGATTTGTGTTTCATCATTGCATTTAAGTACTATTTGACAGGAAACTCCATAGAGCCGCCCCATTGTGTGTGTAGTTGCTCAACACACACTCAGGTGATTGACAGCAGGAAGTTAATCAACAGCTGCTGAGTGATTGGCAGCTATGAAGAGTTCAGTGAGCTTGTTTACTGTTACTTGTTGATGTTATGACCCATCGCTGCCCATCTGGCCAATAAAAGTTTAATTTTTGGAAATGGTGCCAGTCCTCTTGGCTTATTTTTTAATTAGTGAGTTTGTGCTTTTAATATTTTTTTCAGCATTTTCCTTTTATATTGTTTTATTTTATGTGCACACAGTTACAATATTAAGCTTGAGCATAAAAAGGAAAAATAAAACACATTTCATCCAATATTCCTAATTATTTATAATTATTCCTGTTTGGATCCCACTCACTGTCCATCTAGTCATTTAGGCAAATTTGTGTATGCTGGTGGCTGTAGCTATTTAATTAGTGAGCGTGCGTGTCCATGCATCCTTCGTGATACAGTGGGGAAATTAACACACACACACACACACATATTCTCTGTGGCTCCCAATCACGCCTCTAGAAGCTGTCCTTGGTCTGTCACTCTCTTCTTCTTTTCTGCCTTTCCAGGAATTGGGATTATTGTGCCAACATCAAAGTGCTGTCTCCTTCTGTCCCTGTGCTTGTGTGAGACTGAGCGAGTGACAGTGTGCAAAGGCATGGGCCCAGGCTTGTTGCTGCAGCTCATATAAATCAGGCAGAATGAGAAGCTCTCCTTCTCCTCCTGCATCCATCCTGCCTTTGTGCCTGCGACATACCTTCTATAGGTTTTCTATATTTTATAGGCTGTTTCATTTTTGTGCCACTTTCTTCCTCTCTTCTCTCTTTGCGCTTGTTTTCATTAAAATCTCACCACTCTGTTCGGTGGTGCTCTCATCTCCTTGTTAGACGAGTGCAGTGTGTCCGTGAGTGTACGTGTTAAGAGAGCGAGTCAGTTGGAGTCTCAGATGCTAAAAATAAGCCATGCTCTGCTGGCTTGAGGATGGAGATGACATTGATCAACTGATACAGTGATAGGAGATCTCTCTCTGTCTCTCTCTCTCTCTCTCTCTCTCTCTATATATATATATATCCTGTGGCATTCTCTCCCCCCAGTACGTTCTCATGCCCTGGTTATGTAGACCGGATTTCAACAGCTCCACTGTGGTGTGTATGTAAGACTCTCAAATCTGATTTTCATCCAAGCTCTATCTCACACATGAGTGATTGTGCAGTGTTTCGTTTCCCTGTTGTACTGGCAGTATTATAAGCTAACAGCTAAATGCTCTGGATCTCTGCACACACAAAAAGACACATTCACAGCTCCCCATTACAATCATCCATTGCACCTATAATGACTTTAATCCAGGGCCTTGTCTTCTATCTCACTGTGCCTCTGGGGAATGGGGGATGGATTTTTAATTTTTTTTTTTTTTGCCTAGTGCAAGATCTCTATACTTATGACTATATTTTAAATTAAAGTTTCTACTAATTCTGCAAAGTTTGAGACTACACATTGTAGGAATACAGTGCCATTAAATGTCCTGCAGATCTTCAAATAGTTGTTTTCTTTGCAGATATCAACACTCTCTCTCAACCAGTTGTCATTTGAGCATGAATTTTCCCAATAGTCTGAAAGTTGTGTTTGCTAACCCTAAGTCATTTACATTTACATGTACATTTATGGCATTTGGCAGAAGCTCTTATCCAGACCGAAATAAAGAAGTCTTTATCAATAAATACATCCCGATGCTGGTTCACTAAGTCATGGACTAAGAATAATATCAGTCTTAAAACTCTGTTGGGAGGTAATATAGTAAGAAAACAAAACTTGTGAAAAGTTCTCATTTAAGTACTTTAGGAAGAGCTGGGTCTTTAGATGTCATTTGAAGACCACCACTGACTCATCTGTTCAGACATCTGAGGACGTTCATTCCACAACCTAGGTGTCAGAACAAAGGGGTCGTCCATATATTACGTCATCAAATCTTCGGTCATCTTTATCACCCCCCCCCCCTATCATCTAACCTCACCTGGGGCTGCCATGTGTGGTCCGGAATTATCTCCTAATATTTTGTACTTTGTTACAATACCACAGAAATACTAACGTCACGCGCACATCCTGTGGCGTATAATGCGCCACAGGATGTGTGTGTGACGTCAGTATTTCTGTTTGTTTGTTTGTTATTTTGGCGATTTGCAAATATTTCAGTAAGTAAATAAGTAAATGATGAACGTGACAGTGGTGACACTAAACACGGGGAAGATGCAAATACATTGATGACATAATCAGTCCTTGAAACCCCCCTCCCCCGTCATCATCAGACATCATCGTACCCCCCCCCC
>JAFFST010054287.1:428658-452996 GCA_022414735.1 Noturus placidus
GAGTAAAAGTTCTTCCCCCTGCTGTAGCCTTCACTATTCGCGGTACCGTCAAATAGCCTGCATCTGTGGATCTAAGTGGACGTGGCGGATCATAGAAGACAAGAAGATCGCTTAAGTACTGTGGTGCGAGACCTTTTAGTGCTTTATAGGTTAATAATAGTATTTTAAAATCTATGCGGAGTTCACCTCGACTGGACGCAACCAGGCCTGATTACTGCAAACCCTGTTCAATCAAAACAACACTTAAATAGAACTTTTTCAACAGCACGTGTTAGGTTATAATGTTTTACCCAATGACACACTATGCCAAAATCTGGGAAAGGTTAGAAAGCTATTTCAAAGGCTTCAAAGAACCACAGGGAGAGTCATTATCTCCAAATGAAAAAACACAGAACAAGAGTGAACCTTCCCAGAAGTGGCCGACCTTCCAAAATTCCTCGAAGGGCACAGCAAAGACTCATCCAGCAAGTCACAAAAGAGGCAATACAGCATCAAAGAAACTACAGGCCTCTCTTGCATCAGTAAAGGTCAAAGGTCATGACTCCACTATTAGAAAGACGCTGGGCAAAAATGGCATCCATTGAAGAGTAGTGAGGCAAAAACCACTCCTAACCCAGAAGAACATTAAGGCTCATCTGAAATTTACCAAAACACACTTTGATAATGCTGAAACCTTTTGGGAGAATGTTCTGTGAATTGATGAGTTGAAAGTGGAACTGTTTGGAAGACAGGAGTCCTGTTTCATCTGGCATAAACCAAACACAGAATTCTACAAGAAGAACATTATATATATGGTCAGGCATGGTGGTGGTAGTGTGATGGTGTGGGGATGCTGTGCTGCTTCAGAGCCTGGGCAACGTGCAGTAATTGAGGGAAACATGAATTCTGCTCTCTACCAGAAAATCCTAAAGGAGAATGTCCGGTCTTCAGTCCATAAATTCAAACTCAAGTGCCTCTGGATTATGCAGTAAGACACTGATCCAAAGCATAGGAGTAAGTCCTAGTCCTAGAAGTAAGTGAAAGAAGTAAGTTATGAGATGCATTTGGTTGCAGTTATTGCTGTTAAAAGTGGAACAACCAGATTTTAAGTGGCAATTAGTTTTTCATATTGATAATAGGTGTTGGAAAGCATTTGTTTTTTTTTTTTTTTTTTGCTACTATAAAAAATAAAAAAATAATAAAAACTGTATTGTGTGTTTACTCAGGTTGCCTTTGTTTTATGTTGTATTTCATTTGAAGATCTAAAACTATTTTGTATGAGACATACACAAAAACAGAGGAAATCAAATACCTTGTCACAGCACTGTAAATAAATGGTTAGCTAGTAATGCTTTATCTGAATATGTTTCCATCTACGTAAACTAAGCATCTCTTATGGATAAGTAGTTCTACCTGATTACAATTACTCAGCACACTTTTTCAGCAATATGTAATCACTGTGTGACCATAATGCAAAGACAGAAATAATGTAGTAGCAGATACTGTAGGACTCTAGGACATAGTGTGTATATTCCCTAATTCCTCATGTTTATTATGGGGGAGGCGGTATTAGTAGTCAGCACATTTGCCTTGCACCCCCAAAGTTTGGGGATCGAATCCTGCCTCTGCCCTGTCTGCGAGAAGTTTGCACGTTCTCACTGTAGTTACTCCTCCTGGTACTTTGGTTTCCTCCCCAGTCCAAATATATGTGCTGTAGGCTGTAGTGTGTGCATGTGTGCGTGATTGTGCCCTGTGATGGACTGGAACACCATACAGGGTGTTCCTTCCCTTGTGCCCTGAGATCCCTAGGATAGGCTCTGGGCTCCCTGTGACCCTGTGTAGGATAAGCAGTACCAAAATTGAATGGATGGATGAACTATATAATGTTACTTGCATATCCAGCATATATTCTAAGTTGTTTATTCTTATTTCTAATTTAGTCTGTTGTATGAAAACCCTTGTCAATTTATTTTTAATAATTTAGCTTTTTAATATTAGCTATAGCTTATATGCTGAATTTTCCACAGAGTTAAGAAATTTCTGATTTCTGATTTGAGCTGGATGGGACTATATTTGGTAGTCCTGTCTAGTCTACCAAAGTACTCATCTGAATTAAAGCTATTTACATAACTTTTCCCCAATCACAGAAATGAATGACTTATTTCCTACTTACTCAGCATTTCTGTCCACAAGAGGGATCTATTTAGAATTTGTACCAATTAATATACATATATGATTTAATGTAACTCTGCATTGGCATCCCGTTCAGTGCCCCTGCCTCACACCCAGTAGTCCCAGGATAGGCTCCAGATCCACCACAACCATGACCATGATAAAACTAATACTGAAGATGAATGAATAAATAAAATAATATAGAAACAAACATAGAAACTGGGTTACAACATAAAACACGGCTCATGCGCAAACAAATACCCAAATAAGACACTGAAACCCAAATGTTATAGAAGTAGATTACATCTATCAGAACCACACATAAAGACAGGACTGATTTGAAATATTTCAAATATATATATATACAGTATATATCTGGTACAGCAAATGAAGAAGGCCGAAGTATACATTTTATACATTTTACATGGAAATGTTCCTGCGAGCAACACAGTAACAGATTTCAGTCTAATTCAATGTTTCAAATATACATGTTGCCTTTCCCTCTTCATCATCCTATAATATCATGCTATCTGTCTCTCTGCATAAATAGCAGGACTGGAACATTAGCCGTGTGCTTGGCTTGCCTGTCACCCTTCACTGAATGTCTGCTTCTGGATCTTTAAACCATTACATAGCTGAGCTTTCTCAGCAGGCACTTTCTCTGTGGTGTCTTTCAACCCCCTCCAGTTGAAGGTAATATTAAATGATGACATGAATTCTCAGTTTAATGCTCCTCCTATATCTATCCGGTGGAAGCGCAGGCATGTTATCTCTGCTCTAGCAGCGTTCCACTATTTAATCCGTTTCCATAAAGAGAACAAGAAGACAGTAAGAAGGGAAAAACACAAATGTGCCATACTGTATATATAAAATATGGAACACTTTAAATACTGTCCATGCAGTCAAATATCCCTTTTAATTAGCATGAGCTGATAGAATTCACCCTTTTTCATTTGCCCTTCATTGCTTTGTCTCTATCTATTGCAACCTCCCTTGACATTTTTTTTCATCATCTGACTGGGAGCTTTAAAAGCTAGGGATAGAGTGTGGAGTCTGAATTCATTGTCTTCTCTCTTTTCTCAGAATCCCAGAGGACAGCCAGAGTCGATGCTTTATTCACTCCTCTACATAACCAGTATTAGGCGTGCTTTTCTGTCAAAGCTCTCCACTGAAAAATTACAAGAAGACCAAAGATGACCTATGCCACTCATTATGTTTTGTTCATGCTGCCATTGTATGTCATGTTTCAAAGTGGAATTTTTTTGTGTGTTGACAAGAGATTATTTTACTGCCAGAAATCAAGAACAACAACAACAATCACAGTTTAATCACTAAACAAGATTACTTTGGCTCTCACATAGACTTCTTTAGTTTTCCTCACTTAAATCCATCCCATTCATGCACGGTTTTGCTTTTCTCTCTCAAGCTTAAGTTGAACATTTGAAAATGTGATGTTCCTCTGCTGCTCGTTTGTCATTTAAATTGTGTCAGGGGGGGTTAGGTCAGAATTGGTTATACACCAGCTCAAACCTGTCGTATATGATCGCAGTGTAACATTAGGCATGTAAAAAGTCAGATTCTGCTCTGACAGACAGCAGTAGCCAAGAAACCAGTGGAGAGAAAGAGTAAAAGTGTGAGGGTGTAAACAAACCAAACTGGAGTCTGTGAGTGAAAGTGTTAATATGATACTGTAATAGGAGGTAGAATTCAGAAATAATATTTTTCTTGCTAAATGGGTTAAGTATTTTCTAATTTGTTGGGAAGCTAGTGAACCATGTAAACCAGTTTATTCTGATTGCAGAATTTGTATCATTACACAGTTGTAAAGTTGTTTATCATAGATAAAGATGACGCTGGCTTGTGACTAATGGGAGGTTTGTGCGTTTCTCTGTAATTTTTATTTAGAAATCAGTCGTATTATGAGACAGTGAAACATTCAAGACTTTTGCTCACCGTGGTGCATATATGTGTTTTGGCTAGAATACTAACCCTATCCAGCTTGAGTGCAACATTGAAAGGAAACAAGTCAATTCCTAGAAAGAAAACACAATAAAGTTGGAGATATTTTGTCAGGCAGAATTGGAAAATAAATTGAACAGTTGTAACACTTTTGTTAAGGTGACACGAGTCTTACAAAAGTGCTTTGTATGCATCCGTAGTACATTAAAGCACTGTCTAAATTGTTCCCTTACTCAGTGTACATTAGTTACTCTGTAGACTATTACATATAGAGTGCTGTGCAGAGCAGCAATAAGAGAGACAATAGACAGGGCGGCTGTGGCTCAGTCGGTAGAGCGGGTTGTCCACTAATCCACTAATCGTGGGGTTGGTGGTTCGAATCCCGGCCCGGGTGATCCCATGCCGAAGTGTCCTTGGGCAAGACACTGAACCCTAAGTTGCCCCCGATGGCAAGCTAGCACCTTGCATGGAAGCTCTGCTACCATTGGTGTGTGAGTGTGCACTTGTAAGTCGCTTTGGATAAAAGCGTCTGCTAAATGAATAAATGTAAATGTAAATGTAGACTGAATTTAGACCACGTGCATCATTAAAACCTGTCCAGGGTGTACCCCGCCTTGTGCCCGATGCTCCCTGGGATAGGCTCCAGGTTTCCCCGTGACCCTGAAGGAAAGGATAAGCGGTATAGAAGATGGATGGAGAACCTCTTTCAGCTGGTACTCAGTTACTGTGACTGTTTTTACAACAAATATTGTATATTTACTATATTTTACAATGCTTCTATAACACTGAGTAAGTGAAAATAAGCTACAATACTTGTGTGTGTATACCAAATAACATACTACTATACCAGATAGTTAGTCAGTACACCAATTACTGTCAATATCACTTAGGCATAATACATAGTGAGCAACAGGCGTTTGGGGATGCAATCTTGAATTCTCTTTGAATGTGTAATGCCTGGTTAATTTGCGTCTGCAGTTTCACTAGTTTCATTAGTCAAAAGACATAGGCCAATCTGACTGGTTTATAAACTTTAGTAGCATTGTTGCATTAGACAGTTATAAGACTGAAACTTGAACATACAAATTCTGCAAGCAAGCTGGATGAATTTAAGTGAGAATAAGAATGTCTTTAACCCTTTTTGTTTTTCTAAGAACTTTAGTTTTCCATCTAGCTCATTTTTGTTTTATTTTTGTCTGAGAATGGATGAGTTATCCAGAATTTTTGAAAAATTCCAGGTACAATTTGAACAAGTTGTTGTTTTGTTTTTTGTTTTTGTACTGTGAACTCAAACAAAACCTCCTGAAGTGTTTGTTGTTGTTGTTGTTGTTGTTGTTAGACAGTTATACCTGGATGTTTTAGACTTCCAAATGAAATTTTGTCTTCAGCAACACTGTAAAAAAGACAAGTTGACTTTCAAGTTGTTTTTACTATACCATCCTCACAGTAAGGGGTGGTGGTGGTGGTAGCATCATGCTGTGAGGATGCTTTTCATTAGCAGGCACTGGGAATCTGGGCTGGTTTGAGGGCAAGATAGATGAATACACTGCAATCCTACAAGAAAATCTGTTCCAATCTGCAAGAGACTTGAAAATTGGATGTGGTTTCACCTTCCAAGAGGACGACAATCCTAAGCATACTGCCAGAGGTAACCAAGAACCTGAATTTGTTAGAATGGCCCAGGCCTCAATCTGATTGAAAATCTTTGTAAAGACTTGAAAATTGCTGTTTACCAATGATCTTCAAATAATCTGACAGTGCTTAAGCAATTTTGCCAAGACGAATGGACAAATATCAGGATGCAGATGTGCTAAGCTGATATAAACATATCTCAGAAGGACTGTAGCTGTAATAGCAGCCAAAGATGGTTATACCAAGTATTGACCCTGGAGAGAATACTTATGCAACCAACAATTCCAGGTATGTAAAATGACAAAATATAGAAAATATTAAAGTGGCTGAAAAATTGGCCAAGCACTGAATATTACATGCAGGTACAACAATACAGGTCCAGGTCTCCTCTGTTAAAAAATGTGCCTGTTAGCCTGGCAATAGGGTTAATGCTACTAGTTGGCATTATCATAGCCACCATCTTAACCTACTGCAACTAGGTTTCTTGACAAGTTTGACATTTTCTTGTAAGCTGAAATGTCATTCAAAGTTCCTGTTTCTGTGAATGTTGCAAGTTCTTGGACACATTTACTAATGATATAGAAAGAATTGAAAAAAAAAAATAAAATAAATAAAATCTCACACCCACTAAAATCTCTAGTGAACACAATGAACAGAAACCTTATTAAATCAAAACAAGGCAAAATGTCATAAGCAAATGTAAAAGAAAAAAAGTAAAAGTATATTTTTTGTACATGAAAGCAAATTTACTTGAGCCAGAACAAAATGTCCCATCAATAAAGCAACTCTTTATAAAATATGTTGTTTTATGTTATTTCAAGGAAAAACTATTTTAATAAATAAATATGAAGCTTTCATTTAATTTAAGAGAAATTGTCATTTCTTGCCAAGCATTTTCAATAATTATTTGTCTGAATGAAGAGGTCATAAAGTCCCAGACATAATTTTGTGAGTGAACATACTCAGCAAGACTCTGGTCTCCCGCTATGTCATTGTGCAGAAGAGCGCACTAATTCAAACAGGCAAACTTCTTACTTATAATTTCAGATGACATATTTTGAAACATAACACTTGAAAAAAGGTTTTCTGCCAATCAAATCAAAGTCATGTTCTTGGTATTGTTCATGGTACTTGTTATTTTGACTGGAAAAAAAGTGTTTGACGGAAACCCAGCACTGCTCATCACCTTGAGCATACCATCCCCACAGTGAGAGGTGGTGGTAACATCATACTATAAAGATCCTTTTCAATAGAAGGGACTAGGAAACTGGTCTGGTCTGGTTTGATGGAAAGGTCCGAAATACAGGGCAATCCTAGAAGAAAACTGTTCCAATCTGCAAGAGACCTGAGACCTGGATATACAGTTTCAACTTCCAAGAGGACAACAACTCTAAGCATACTGCCAAAGGTACACTGAAGTGATTCATAACCAAGAACATGTTAGAATCTGTTAGAATGGAATAGTCCAAACCCAGACCAGGTTTTCTTACAGGAGAAAGACAGGAGTCTAACTGAAGGTGTAGGAAAATAATCCATATAAAAGAAAGACCATTCTGATGTAGGGTCTAACATCAAAGGACCTCACTGCTTATATTATTACATTGATCAATGCTGTATATTGATCATTTCCAAATGTTAGCATGCAACAGAGGAATCATGACATTTCATATGCATGCAGTGTGTGCGTGTGTGTGTGTGTGTGTGTGTGTGTGTGTGTGTGTGTGTGTGTGCCTGCGCGCATGCTCATATTTTGCCCACCTGACCATCTGCACTGCATCATCTTGGACCCAGCAGCCATCTGTGCTTAATCCTGGATTCACCTCCATTTGGCTACCATCTCTCTCTCTCTCTATCTTTCTCACACACACACACACACACACACACACACACACACACACACACACACAGGTTTAAATTTGATACTGTTACAATCCCTGGGGTAAAGGAAGGTACTGCAGTAAAATAATAATAATAATAATAATAAAAAAAGTATATATATATATATATATATATATATATATATATATATATATACACACATACACTTTGACACAATGAGGTCAAGCCAACCTATTGATTTTGATAACTTTTGATAGTGTTGTTTTACTAAAAATCCAAGAGTGAGATAAGTGAAACCTGAATGCACAAAAACTCCGGCACATATATACTGTATCGTCCAGAATCTTAGAGTCAATCCAAAAGAGAACTGGTTTTTATTTATTCAGTTATTAAAACTGTTATTTAGTTAAATTAGATTTCTTATCCATTATTTGTACTAATACTTCACTAATATTCTACAGCTAATATAAAGAAAACAAATAGATTCGATTTCATGAAAATACTATTTGAGTTAAAAAGCAGTTTAAGAAATGAAAACAATTAACAGTTTGTATTAGTTGTTATTGGGTTACAATTTAATTTAAATGAACAGGTTATTTAGATTTTATCCCCCAAGTCATTAAAGGATTTTTCCAACAGCAAGAAGTTAAAAATGTAAATAAGTCAAGGTATTCTGGTAATCGGATATTCAGTGTGTGTGTGTGTGTGTGTGTGTGTGTGTGTGTGTGTGTGTGTGCTCCCCCATGCAGTATCCATGCCTACCTTGCCCCCCTTCCCCAAGTCCCATCACGTCTTCTCTAATCAGCTAGGTTAAAGATAAAAGCCTCTCCAGTGGGACAGTATGTAGCTCATTAATAAAACAGCATTTTTAAAGTTCACCCACTGCCCCACAGCACAAAGCTGTTCTTCTAATGAGATGGAGTTGACCTTTGTGACGCATCCTGCTGTCCTAAAACATGCACAGTGCTTCCATTCTTCATGCAGGCCTCAGGAAAACACAGTCAGACGCAGCTTTCATCTCCTCTCTGAAGCACACTGTTCATATTTAGAGCAGTTGAGGCTTTCAGCGAAGCGCAACATGAAGCTAATTTTTTTTGGTATTTTCTTTGAAATGTGCTGAACAGTGGTGTTGCATGAAAACTCTGCATAATTTAAATAAGGGAAAAAGTAGACCATTGTAGGGGAAAATACAGTTAAAGACCCAAATGAGACCAGATATGAAGGAACAGGAGTCAAGAGATGCAATCAATTGCAGAATTTTTTTACTGAAGAATAGTATGCAGTTTCATCTGCAAATGTCAGCTTCAACCCTCAGTAGGCTGCTCTGCGTACACACTCATTACATCAACAATTATACTTCCACACAATCACTAAGCTAGTCATTATGTCAGGTTGAATGATTCCGAGTGGTTAAGGCATAGATAAATTTTGAAAATTTGCACATATGGCTGTGCGTCAGAAGAATATCTCCATCGATTATCTGGCCGTCAATCACATCCTGGTTTGGGCACACCGTGAACCATTGAGGTTTTAATAATTATAATTTAATTTATCAATTTGTATAGCGCTTTTTACAATGGTACATTGTCTCAAAGCAGCTTTACAGAAATATCATTTTTACATTTTACAAGCGACTTACTAAGGAGACCACATTCACACACCAATGGTAGCAGAGCTGCATGCAAGGTGCTAACTTGCCATTGGGGGCAACTTAAGGTTCAGTGTCTTGCCCAAGGACACTTCGGCATGGGATCACCCGGGCCGAGATTCGAACCGCCAACCCAATGATTAGTGGATTAGTGGACAGCCCGCTCTACCGACTGAGCCACAGCTGCCCTAGGCTCCAGTTGTCTCGTTAGATGATCAGTTCACCTCTGTATGTCCTGTGACAACAGAGTGAACACACACACACACACACTCACACATTCACACACACACACACACACACACACACACACACACACACACACACACACACGCACACACAGTTCCTTCAACGTTGGATTTGGTCACACCAGGAACCTTTCTCTGACCAGAATCCTTTACGCAAAACATACTGATTAGATATACAGTACATTCTCTCAGAATTTCAGACAATATTCATCATTATTCTCTAGCAATTCAAGATGAAATGTAAGGTAAATGCTTTAACTAAGAATAGTAAATCTCATTAGCTTGAAGAAGCCATTCAAATCTGATATTTTGAAAGATAAATGTTGATTAATAACTCATTATTAATCACTCAACGGATATATATTGAAGAGGCAGGGGATTCCAGAAACCACCCTGGGAATCAGGGGAATTTCATTAAAGCGGCTTTGATCTGCTCAGTGTCCAGCTGACCAGTATCATTATTCCTGTGTGAAAAAGCTCTGACAAATCTCTGTCCAAAACCACATACAGCCATATAGATCCCTGTGGGCTAGATCCATAAACCATTGACCATCAAGAACCTTTCAGGAACCTTTTTTTTTTTCTAAGCAAGGATGTTAAAATACAATTCTATTTCACTCCTAAACACCACCAGAGGCTGTGTTTCAACACCCGGCTACCAGCTAGTGCACACAGAGACATTTACCACAAAGTAATGCGGTGACCACATGATTTACTATTTAGCCATCCTCAATCCCTTTATTCTTCTCACCTTGTTGGGTCTTTTTGAACATTTTAGAGCTATCTGAGTAACAGCTTGTGACTACAGTTGGAGCTACAGGGGAATCTTTTTTCCAAACTTGCTCATCAACTTCTCAAATTTGTTTTTTGTTAATTATGAGTATGTTTTTATGAATTTGCATGACATTCAGTTCGTGGCACAGGGGATTAGTGGTTAGCACATTTGCCTGGCACCTCCAGGGTTGGGGGTTTGATTCCCACTTCTGCCTTGTGTGTGTGTGTGTGTGTGGAGTTTGCACGTTCTCCCCGTGATTTGCTCCAGTTGCTCTGATTTCTTCCCTCAGGTCCAAAAACATGCATTGTAGCCTAATAGGCATTTCCAAATTTCCTGTAGTGTGTGATTGTGTTCTGTGATGATTTGCGGCCGGGGCGGCTGTGGCTCAGTTGGTAGAGCGGGTTGTCCACTAATCCACCAACCGTGGGGTTGGCGGTTCGAATCCCGGGCCGGGGGATCCCATGCCGAAGTGTCCTTGGGCAAGACACTGAACCCTAAGTTGCCCCCAATGGCAAGCTGGCAGCTCTGCTACCATTGGTGTGTGAATGTGATCTCATTAGTAAGTCGCTTGTAAATGTAAAAATGATATTTCTGTAAAGCTGCTTTGAGACAATGTACCATTGTAAAAAAGCGCTATACAAATTGATGATTATTATTATTATTATTTGGAACCCCATACAGGGTGTCCTCCAAATTACCTGGGATAAACTCCAGGTTCCCCACGACCTTGTGTAGGATAAGTGGTACAGAAAAAGTGATGGATCGATGACATTCAGTTTATCATCAATGGTAGGGCAGAGCTCCTTTTCTGACATCACTTGTCCTCAAATGCACCACAGGTCTGTGATATTCACCTCTAACATGCTTGAGTGGGTTTCCCTCATTATACCATGTGATTGACAACAATTTCCCGAATTCATATGTCTGGGCTATAGGGTAGGTTGTAAAAACAGAAGCCTTTTTTAACAACAATAAAAAAAAAAATCATGCAAGCTAGGCTATAGATTGCAAAAAAATATATCCAATCTCCCAAAACGATGTGGAATAATGTGTTATAGTGTGATGAGACCACAGCACATACCCAAAAGAACACCATCGCCATGGTGAAGCATGGGCGATGGCAGCAGCATGCTTTGGGACTGCTTTTCTTTATCTGGAACTGAGGCTTTTATCAGGGTTGAAGGAATATTGAATAGTTCCAAATGCCAGTCACAAACACTAAAAGCATCTGCTAAAAAACTTAAGATGAATTTACCCTTTCAGCATGAAAAGGACCCAAAGTACACCTCCAAATCATTAAAGGAATGGCTTCACCAAAACAAGTTCAAGGTTTTGGAATGGATCATATAAAGACCAGACCTAAACCAAATTGAAAATCTGTGGGGTGATCTGAAGAGTGTGTGCACAGAAGATGGCCATCCAGTTTGACAGAGTTAGAGTTAGAGTTAGAATGCTTTTGCAAAGACGAATTGCAAGATATTGGTAAAAATAAAATGGTAAATGGGGCACTTATATAGCACTTTACACTGTGTTTCATTCACCCATTCTCACACCAATGGTAGCAGAGCTGCCATGCAAGGTGCTAACTTGCCATCGGGGCCAACTTAGGGTTAAGTGTCTTGCCCAAGGACACTTCGGCATATGGAGTCATCCGGGCCGGGAATCGAACCGCCAACCCTACGATTAGTGGACAACCCGCTCTACCGACTGAGCCACAGCCATCCTTAAAGTCAAGATGTGCCAAACTGATTGACTCTTACCCAGACAGATTGAATTCTGTGATAAAATTATTGTATGTATGTTATTTTCCTGTTTTTATATTTCCTAAAATGATTCTTATTGTTTTTCTTTATAATAACCATTATTTGGTTTTATTTTTTACATCACAAAAACCTTCCATTTAACAGGGGTGTGTAGACTTTTTACATCCACTGTATATAAGACACAAGATACAGTTAAAATACACTTAAGACAGTTAAGAATGTTAATTATGCAACCACAGACTGGGTCACATTCATGAGCCTGAGGTTAGAGGGATAAGGGTACTGCCTCCCATAGGCCACAAAGATGCCTGTTGCTTTGTGATGGTCTGCTCCTTTTCTAGTAGTCAAAATCAGTGCAATGTCCAATTATGAACTGAGGAAACACACGTAAATGCAAATATTATATTGCCCTTGTATAGGTAGATGTTATTTGCAGAGAGAAAGTAGCAAGTTCCATCCCTTGGATGCAGTGAATCACTACACCATATATCTCTAAGGGCTGACAAATGTATTACAGCCTTTCTTAAACAGTCACGATGCTTCTATTTCCCACAGTTATCTAAGAAGCCAGGGTGTGATATTCCTTTATGCTGGAGTCCACTAAGACCCCTCCTATGCACAGTACTGATCTGAAATGGATGCTTTGTTAATGACCACTTCAGCATAAAGACTGGGAGAGCTGCTTATTACTACTCTGTTAATAAGCTCACTTTGCATGTGTTGGTGGTGATATGACTCTGGGATGACCTTGTGGCTGAACCCAAGTTTTCTGCTCAAGCTCATATCAGAGTAAACCTCACTGGATAGAGTGGCAGTGTTTAACTGTTTAAATGTAATATATTATATTACCGGAGTTTGTTATAAATCAAAATTTGACAAAAATTCACCAAAAGTCTTTTCAAAAACAGGAGATTGTACAATTAACACATTAATTTTGTTTAAACACTCTGATTTTAAATAACAGCACCTGGAAAGTCTCATGTGCTCATGGGGCAGCTAACTGTCTGTCGAGGTATATGGAGAATGTTTATTAAAATGAATAAAATGAATCAAATCTAAACATTAGACAGGTATATAGATAACATTAGTTATTTATATTTATTATAAATGCCATTGAAAAATGTCAACTAAAAATGGCCAAAAAGCAGATTTTTGCTTTTTACCTGAAAGAAATAAAAGGTCTAAACATTGACCTGAAAAAGATCGAACAGGAAGACAACAAAATGTCATATACAATACTTCAAATGAGGTTAATTGTGGTGATAATATACAGTTGTTTATTTTGCTCTCCTGCACTGTTAACATGCAGACACCTTCAAATACAGCAGCAGACCAACAGAGAAAATGTCAGCCATGTGGACATTAGACATCCAATTTGTAAAAGGATTATATTGAAAATGTACTGTTTATTTGTTTATTTATTTATTTATTTACTGTTTACTGTATATTAGAATCACGTTTAAAAAAAATCCACCATCCAACTATGTTTTTGCAATTGTCACTGACAGCCAGCAGTTTCCGACTCTCCTCCCCTTACTACTTTTAAACCTGAAAAGGTGGAGAAGTTTGTTTTCGTGTCCATTGCTGTTGGGTGGAAAATTTATATGTTTATCATGAAATGGTATGTTGTGAGGAGGGGAAAAAAAAATCACCATCATGCAAGCCTTTGGCAGAGTGTTTCTTGTAGTGTCCGGCACAGGTATGCACCCTATGGTACTGTTCCTGTGCTGGACATCATTACTATGGTCCACAGGCAGGCACATTGAAGCTGTTGTCATGGAGGCATGCTGCTCCAGTAAATCTGCACTACTGCTACCTGTCTGTCACATTGTACTTTCTCAAGGTTGTAGAAGGTTCATATCATCCCTCTCTGTGACATGAGTGCAGTGGTTATCTCCAATCATCTTTCCAGTTAGTTCTAATTTGTGCCAGCAGGTCATGGTCATGTGATATTTGTTATCCAGGTGATTTTCATGGCACCTGGTGGTTAGAAGTGGTAAATAGAATGCTACTTACATAGTGTATGTAACTACGAACCCCAAGGTAACCACCATCATTCCTAGTCATTAGGAACAGTAGACAAGTATATATTAGACATGAGCTGCCCTGGTGAGAGTTTGGCAAAGATACAGGGAAAGATTTATTTCAAATATTGCATCATATATCATTTCACACATTCTTGGAAGGTTTCAATCTTCATGCACATGCACACAAGAAACTCTCTCAATGATTTTTACCTGCCCTGGAGATTTTCAAAGTGCATAGAACCACACTTAATGCTGAACTAGCGTTACCCATGAGTACCATTAGTGTAAAAATAGTTTGCTATGCAACTACAGGCTGCAAAATCTTCACATGATCTTATCAGAGGAATATTGGGGTTTACTTCTTTTAAGAACCCATGTAGAATCAGTGTTACATGCACGCTGGCATCTTCGCCATCAGAAATGTAGCCTAATAATTCCCCTCTGTAGAGATGGACTTTATCTCTGCATTAAGAGATAAATCAAGTGTCGGACACTAATTTGGAAGTCGTCAGTCCTGCAGGTATGGACCTCCTTCCCTCAGCCAGGGCATTGAAAATAACAAGTAATTACTAAGTCATTACCAAGTACTAAGTCATGTTTTGCAGAGGGGTCAAATACTTATTTCCCTCATTAAAATACAAATCAATTTATAACATTTTTGACATGTGTTTTTCTGGATTTCTGTACAAAATCAGCAGGGAATCAAAAACTTTTCCCCCCACTGTATGTGTGCCTCTCACACATCATATGAACAGTTCAGCATTGTGTCCAGTGTGAATTTCCCTTTACATTTAGAAACTTCTACATAATTATACTTTTGAAGATAATGATTAACTTTAAGGACAGACCTCAGGGACATCTTATGCTAGTGATAAGCAGTTGGTAAAAGTGTATATTCTTGTAGGCGGTAAGGTCTGAGATAAAGAGGTTGAATCTCTGTGTGTGTGTGTGCCCTTCTCTGCCTTGATAAACATCACTAACCTTAGAAAAACAACTGAAAACTCAGCAATGTACTGGGATTAGATGTGTAGACACTTGTATTACTATGCTAGTGAAGAAAAAGTGCTGATTAACTCGAGCAAAGCTAATTAAAGAAGTTTTCTTGGTGAAGCCACTAACTGAAAAGAACTTTTTTTTAAGAGAGCAGCTTAGCATCTTATTAGCCTACACACAACAAACCTGTTGAGAGGCTAATTAAACCGAGTGGCCGACACACAGACAAAGCTCAATCAGCATCACTCGGTGAAATAGCATTAGTATTTACTTAGCCAGTGGAGGGGAATAAAGCCGCAGGAAGCTGAAATTAGCACAGAAAGAGCACTGATAAGCCAACCTTTAACTACACCACACTAATGCTCAATTCTGCACACACGTGCATAGAAAGATAGGTCTGCGTTGCTAAAATTGCTCTCTTGTGACAAAAGTAATAAATGTTACAGCAGTGCTTCCAGACTGGGATATAATAAGGTAACATAAAGGAAACTCTGTTGTAATTAGGAATATTTAATGGACAAATGGAGGATTGTGGAACTGTTTGGATACACACGCATTCTGTTAGGCCAATCTCATGAAGGAGAATAACCTATTATTATTTGTTTAGTGTAGCATTATTTCAGATGAAGATAGCATTTTCGGTCAGACTAACTAAGATTATCTTGTTGTCAATTGTTGTAGAAGTTATTCTGTTATTCCAGTCGGATAGCTGTAGAACAAAAAGACTCATGGTTCAACGGTGTAACGTAGCTTCAGAACATGTTGCAATAAAATTTTGACAAGAAGTCAAAGAGAAACTTTACAAGTTTCAAAGCAGGGCTTGCAGCCAGCCACCAATCAGAAATATTGTATTTCATGCTGTCAAAGTTAAGTGTGGAGTATAAATCCTTGAAATACAATCCATAATGATTTCTGCTTGTCAGACCATCGTGACTTTCTCAGGGATACAAATCATTGCATCATGTCGGATCTGGGTTTCTCTGCAGTGTATGCAGAGTGGATGTATACACATGCACACACACAATTGTATTACTCTATGCTATTTCCATTGACTTGTCAATGTGTTGTTATTCTACCTAAATAATGTACCAACTGTGATGGAAATTTCATCTCTTTTTAGTGAGTCAATGGAATTGGCTCTTTTGGCTCCCAAACTGCTTATTGCCAGTGTTTTTCAAAGCTGGCAGAATTTATTGCTATTATAACACAATCAACTCTGCTTCAGGTAATAGACCTCTACAAATAGGCCTGCATCCATCCATTCAATTGAGCAAACGTAATAAAAATGTTATTTTACTTTCTCTAAGAAATATTGTCAATGAAACCCATTATCAGCACCACAAATATGATGCTTTAAATAATATGTCTTATCTTATCGTATGTGGTAGATTATAAAAGGAATCTACTGCTAATAAAAGATCAGTATAAATCAATAGTTAAAAAAGATAAAGAAAAAGTGCCCTGGCATGAAACCAATTGGGAAAACTGTACATCTTGTCCTTACACACATTTTGAACTTGAGACCACCTAGCCTATAAAACATCACCACTACAACAGGCTGTCACAAAGGTGTCATGGTGTTCCTTCAATTAATCGTAGAACAATGGTTACATCTGACTTCCTTATGGTCCAGACTGGGGGCATAGTGGCTTAGTGGATAGCATGGTTGCGTCACACCTCCAAGGTTGGGGGTTTGATTCCACCTCCACCCTGTGTGCAGTTTTGGCAGGTTTCCTCTGGGTTTTTCAGGGTTTCTTCCCCTGAGTCCAAAGATATGCATTGTAGTCTGATTGGCATTTCCAAGTTGCCTGTAGTGTGTGTGTGTGTGTGTGTGAGAGAGAGAGAGAGAGAGAGAGAGAGAGAGAATGTGCCTTGAAATGGGTTAGCACCCTGTCCAGGGTGTCCCCGACCTTGTGCCGCAAGTCCACTGGATTCGCTCCAGGCTCCTCCATGATAAGCAGCATAGAAAATGGATGGATGTTCCAGACTTCCATGGCAGTTTCCTTCATAGTGACAAAACATTCCAGTTCTCTCTGCTTTTGAGTCCCCAGATCTCCATCCCTCTCTAAGAGAGAACCTCTTTAACAAAATGCTTGATTTAGCATATAGGTTTTCAACTTGGACCTAAGTCTGAGTCACATATTAATGAGAAGGCTATTCCAGAGATAGGGGCCTTTGTAGGAAAGTGCATTGCCTCTACTGTAGTTTTTTATTATCCTAGATACTGGTAAAGCACTTGCACCATTTGATCAATGCAGATGTGGTGGGTCATAATAAATCAAAAGTTAAGGTTCTGTGGAATGAGACCATTCAGTGATTTATTCAGGTTATTAGTAGCATTTCGTAATCTAAGTGAAATTTTACTGGGAGCCAATGTAGTGCAGATTAAATAGAGGAAATATGGTCAAACCTTCTGCTTCTAGTGATGACTCTGGCTGCTGCATTCTGGACTAACTGGGGATTGTTTATGTACTTACAGGGGCATCCAGGCACCTGGGCATTACAATAGTCCAGCCTAGAAGAAATAAAATGTTACTAAAGGCTGTCCTAGTACTGTTAGTAGGCTACTGTTATTAGCCTGTCCTAGACAGGCATCCAGTTCAAGTGGCTTTGTTGTCATTTCAGCCATATACAGCTGGTTCAGCACACAGTGACATGAAACACTCCAGGACCATGGTGCTACATAAAACAGCACATTAACCACATGAGACACCACATAACTAAATAAGATCTACAACATTTTTACATAAAAAAATCACTTTTTTTTTTTTTTACATCAAAAGTCACACCTAGGTTTTGCACCAATGTACATGAAGCAACTGAAAGGACATTGAGAGCTATATTTAAATGGGTCAAGGTCAGGTTTTTACATCATGGTTTAGTAACTGCTAGTTTAAAATTAATTCAGCATATTGTTCTGAATTGTGGTTGCCATCTCAGTTGAGTCCAGATATGGTTCAGCAAATACAAACAGAAATAGGAAGTCTGCATGTGGGCGATTGTACTGAATGGACACTGCATCCATAATTAAGTATGGATTAAGAAATCAGAGGTCCATGGTCCAATACACCATTAATATACTGTTGCAAGACGTTAAGAGAGCCCTCAAACATCATTGAACTCAAGCAGTGTTGTAAAGAAGAGTGGGTCAAAATGTCTCTATAATGATGTGAGAGACTGGTGAACGCTTACAAAATATAATTCAAGTTATTAACGGTTGCTAAACGTGGTTCTACATGTTGATGAGTTATAGGGTGTACTTGTTTCTTCCCACCTGGTTTCCGAATGACGGTTTATTTATTTATTTATTTATTTTTTATTTATTTTATTTTTTTTTGGGGGGGGGGGGGTGATTACATAATGAAATCTGTTTTTTACTGTCAATTGAGGTTATTTGCTTGTTTATAGAAGTTGGTGAAGACCACAATTATTATTTAGGCCCTGATAGAAAACATAGACTTGAAGGAGGGTTTACTTTCATTTTTTGGCTGTATTTTGGGAACAAGTGTACTATATTACGGTCATATTTCCCATTGGCAAATGATACAATGTTTTATGTTTATATGTTTTATATCAAGCCCATTTACAAAGAATTTGGTCAAGGATTCACCACTGGCAGGTTGGACAGGTGGACTATGGTATTAAGATCATCAGTGTAAAAATGTAAAAAAGCATCAGCCCTACATTGAGTCATTAATTATAGTAAAATCATCCACAAAACATGTTTAATATTAACGAGTTTGTTAACAGTCTGGTCAGTAAAATGCATTTGTCAGATCAATACCTGTGGCTACCATGAACTCCAATTCCCAGAATCCCTCATGGCATCCAAACATGGCCATCCGGACTGCACTTCCCAGCAGACACACTAACTTCCTTTTTCAAGTTCACCTGATCTCTAAATTGCAAACACCTGGACACCATGGGTGTGTCTCAATCAGCTCCCTGGGTCCCGAATCAGTATATCATGTACATGAGCACGGGTTCTGGCAAGGATGCTGGCTCACTACACACTGAAACACTTACAACTCAATTTCCCATGCCATGATTACATACTCACATTGAAAAACTTCACCAAAAAACTGTCAAATATTTAAGTTTTATGTGTCCTATAAATTTGTTTGTTTAATCACACACATTTCTGTCATGGTATGTCAAGCAGGATCATAGGCTAGCTAGTGGACTTTTTTTAAACACTTAAAAGTTGTTAGACTAAACAAACTGCATATAGAACATCATATAAAGTAAAAAATCACTGTATCATTTGAGAGCTACAACAATGCTAACAAGCTACTTATATTTGTAGATGGAAGCTCATCCGCCATTTTTTTTGAGCTGAGAGGCTTCAGAAAACATGACACCATTTCAAGTATGGGAACACATCAATGCTCCCTGGTTTTTGCAGTGTATTATGGGAATTTTCAGGGAACAAAAGTTCCACTGCACTGGAAGGATTTTGCGATTGAGACAGCCATGAAAATGCCTGACTCCATGATCAGTTCCCTGACTACTGAACTACGGAGCTGATTACGACTTACCCAATGTTAACACTGGGGGTGTTCGCTGTCTTGAATGAATATTTGGCATTGATCCTCATTTCAATAATGTTCGCCACAGCACTCAGTTCTCCACTATCTATTGAATTAAAATAGGTTGTCATGTCTTTCTATTAGCAGCTCTTCTACTCCATTTTCACTCCGTTTCAAAAACTTCTCCAATTACAAACGTGTCCTTAACTGACAAGTAGAAGCCTAGACGCACATCTGTGTAGACTGAGTGTCATCGGCAGACAAATTAAAACAAATAGAAGAATAAGAGAGGTTTTGTTTTTTAATGAATTAAGAGTAACCAGTTAAGCTGATTGGTTTGCAAATCATGTATTATTCACTTAAAACTATCTACCATTCATTTAAATACTTTGATAAAGGATCAGGTTACAGATTGAGGCCCCTTGGACTTGGATGCCTGTGGACAACGTCCCAGTTGGCTCTATAGTTAATCTGTCCTTGTACATAATTGACAGTAATGGCTTTTTCTTCCATCAAGAAGATGTCCAGATGAAGGACAGGAACCACTGTGTTTACAATAAAATTCACATTAACCAATATGGTTATTGAAAATTATCAGTGCCTGTACCACTAGCAAGGCTTCTGTCTTTACTGGAGACATTCATTTTAAACCTAGTGTTTCTGTATCTGCTATTGCAACCAAGATGTTTTTTTGTTTGTTTCAAGCCTCAACTTCAATACCATTGTGAATGCATATAAGAGATCTATAATGAAACTGATATATCATGGAATAGCATAGACACTCACTTGGGCATATACACAATGATGGGTTAAGCATTTGATTGGTTGTGACAGGTGCAGCTCAAGCATTAGCTTTGATATGGCAGCCTTAACTCAAGCTTGCAGAAAATTAACTGCTGTTGCTGAGCTGCACTCTTGCATTATGTTCTGATTGTCAGAATACTTCAGTGGCAAGCTAGCAGCACTCTCCAGCAGGGTCGGCTCAATAGAGAATCAGAAGACGATCATTTACCTAAAGTCTGTAAATGCGAGGTGGCTGTAATAAGCTCTGCAGGGCTGTGCTCTTCAGTACACTGTTAATGCTAGCTAACAGCATTTGGATTTGGCTCATGTCACTGCAAATGTTTCTACACTGTGTTTCAAGTAAGCCAAGGTGCTCATTTGTGAACTAGACCAGCAAGCCTTCTGCCTGTTTCCATTCCTGCTGCAACAATGCAAAAAAGGTCTTCGCTTTTATCCTTGTTATGGGGCTGAGCCTTCTGTATGCTTATGCTGCAACAACACAGCATAGGTGTTCTGTTTTTTGTTTGTTTGTTTGTTTATATATTTATTTTATTCCTGCTGCAAAAATGTACAAAAGGACCTTATCTTTTCTTTTTTTTTAGAGGCCTCAGCAGCCAGCTTTGCAGTTTGCTTCTCTCTCTGCTGTGGCGATCATTGCTGTCCACAGCACCACTGCTGCTACATGCCAAAACAATAGGCCACATGACTGTCAAACACTAGAATGCACGTAATGTTTTTTTTGTTGTTGTTTTCTTAATAGGCTATCCACTTGGTCATGGTCTTAGTGATGCCTTTATTTGTTCTCAGCAAGGAAACAAGAACAAAGAAATACTCCTCTAGCTCCAAATGATACGACCCTGGTGAAGGAAAAAAAAGCACGTCTTAGCATTCACTGTCATCTTTAAAAATGCTGTTCTTGTTTTTCAATGTTATTTTTTATTTTGTGAATAAAAAATAAAGCCAAGATTTTCAAATAATCTTATCTTAATGGAGACTCTCATGTCTCGCAATTCAATTCAATTTTATTTGTATAGTGCTTTTTACATAATTGTTGTAAATTCATAGTGTTTTGAAAAGGGCATTGTAGACATGCACTGGCTTAATGGTACTTCAGTTAAGTTTGAGGATCTTGCAAAAGTAATTAATCTCTTGAGGAAAATTTATTTTAGCAATAAACATATTGCAATGATGCAAGACATTTAGCTTCATTAAAAATGTTGTACTGCAAAAGTAAATATATTTTCTGAACTAAAGGAGTAGCCATCACTACTCTGTGGTTACCAATACTCTGTTCCTGCTTCTTCTTTTTCCTTCTAAACATGATAAATGTGAACACACCCACGTTATTTATTTATTTATTTATTTATTTATTTATTTATTTATTTATTTATTTATTTATGTGTATGATGTGAGTATTCATTCCATTGTCTTTTAGTAGTCTAAATTAGCAGTTTATAATTTAATTTTAGCAAGCACACACTAAATTTTCATGCAGGGTACACCTGTATTAATTTTAAATTCACCTTTGTCCCATTGTATGCATGCACAATTAAATTTTTCTGACTTTGGTAGGTCTCACAGCTCAGATCAGGCAGATCAGGTCAGTTATATTGTCATGAAGACCAAGGAACTGCCAGTGACGCTTTGCGATAAAGTTGTTATGAGGGAAAAAAAATGGACATTGGCAAAGCTTTGAACCTTCTTAGGAGTGCTGTGACATCCATTATGGAACGAGCGGAAAGAATTTGGCACAACCCAGACGGAGATTAGGCCAAACTGAGTGCTGAAAACTCAATTAGCATTTTTTAGATTTTTAATTTCGTAATAATTACGAGAACCTCTAAATACACAATTTAATTGTATTTCTGTAGAGAGTCACTTCAAAAGGAGCAGAAAAAGCTTATATTTGATGTTACAATACAACAAAGAGAGAAATAATTGGAGGGTGAATACTTTCTGAAGGCACTGTGATAGTATAAATGAGAACATGGTCTTTGGGTTCAACAGCAACAAAGCAAAATACACACAAACATGTTTTTCCAACAAACCACCACATAAACTTTCAGTTCTTTTTTCTGGAAGCTACTAATCTTGATCAGCTAGAACTACTTGTAATTTTCTTATTTCATTTACAGGGGTGGACAACTACCAGAATAACATTACACATTATGAAGTCAATAATAACACTTGCTAGCTGTCTGACCCTTCACATGTGTTTGCTAAGAAACTGTCTGGCTTACGCATGTAACCCTGTTCCCTGAGAGGGGAAAGAGATGTTGCGTGAGCTTAATGCTGTGGGAAGCGCCCACACCGGGTCACTGCAAGACCCTCGAGCCCGGGGTGGAATCCATGTCCAATCTGTAATATCGAATGAATGTGTGCGGCGTAGCATTTGCATTTAGTTCCTACTATAAAATTTGAAGGCATACCACAGAGGGTATAGTCCAATTAACCACAGACTTACAAATCAATTAAGAGGTCATCTTTACCTATTGGAACCCACGTTTGTACTCTGTTAGTCTTATGGTGGAAAGGGCAAGTTTCTTGACAGTAGAAGCTATGCTAATCAGAATAACTTAACACTAACTATCATAAGTACTTTTTATATGTCAGGTTTAGCGAGTTCATTCTGCACTTGTGGACATTTCAGGCATAAAAGTGCTTTGTGAGAAGTGGCACACACAAAATATTTTGAGCCAAGTTTATATTTATATTTGAATAACTATTTGTTGTGTCATTCCATAGAGTGCCCTGCATTCCTTTTCTCCCGAGTCCATTCACTTCTAGATTGAGGCTTACAATGGAGTGTATTTGAATGTTGTTAGATTCTAAAAAACTGTAAATCTATGACTACGTTTACATTTACATCAGTAGTCTAATTATTGACCTTATTCTGAATAAGACAATATTGTGATTAAGGTGTTTACATGAGTCACTTTTATTATATTCCTTTCATGTTCCCAAATGCTTGTACTGACTGACTCTAGCGATAGGCTATAACAACAGTACATGTCCATCATTATTTGGAAGCTGGGTTTCCCCGCCAAAGGCAGCATTAATTAAGCACATTGGGAATAAAACATGGAAATTACCAGAGGATAATAATTTATACCAAAACATGGGTCAAGACCTTATCATAAAAGTCATCCAACCACACGGACCATTTCATGTAATGAGAGCTTGCTTTTAGAGGCTTTAAATGCTAAAAAGTCAGGGTTCATATCACTGCTGTGATGAGGAATTCTCAACCAGGATTAATTTTTCATAAGAACAATCCATATCATTTTGCTTACTTTTTAAAAAGCAAATCATTTAATAAAACTCCATGAGATTTAAAGGCACATCAAAGCAAAAGCTGTCACACCCTCTGTCACGTCATCAAAATTCTTTGTAAATTTGATCTATTGCCAAATGTGTTTTAAAGGCAGCATGTATATACTGAGCTTGATATGCTCCTCAACATGTAAACAGCACTCTCAGCAAAAAGACTGAAGGAAAGCAGAAGTATCTCCCACAGGATTGGCCTTGTTACTGGGGCATCTACTTTTGATCATTAGTTCAGCTCTCGGCATGGATCTTTGGGTTTATTGGTCATTAATTGGTCATTAGTTGATGGTGTTAGTTGCTGTAGAAATGCTTTTTTTGTTTGTTTGTTTTCTGCAAGTCCTGTAAGGACTCAAGGTTATGGCGTCTAATGCTGTGCATGTCAGACTTGCACGACTTTGTAGTTCTGAATTATAAAAAGTGAAATGCTATATAGCAAAACAAATTGTAGGTCTCACAGGGCACTTTTGTTAGGACAGTTGTATACATACTTGTTTATTATGAAGAAAGTGAACTTTTTATCATGATTGCTTTTCTAAGATATTGCTGATGACTGAAATACAAGATATTACATTTACATTTACATTTATTCACTTAGCAGACGCTTTTATCCAAAGCGACTTACAAATGAGAGATACAAGCAAAGTGATATCAAACAGGGAACAATACA
>JAFFST010054287.1:461135-491415 GCA_022414735.1 Noturus placidus
CCCGATTTTGCAGGATCGTTGGTGCAAAAAAAAATTGAACGCTGAAGGAATGCTGAAAGAACATTTAACCGAACACTCAGTTACACTTGAATCTCACAGTACAGAAGCACTGGGATATTACGTGCCTTTTTGTACATTTTTTTTTTGATTGATTGGTTTCCATTCATTGGCTTTATTGGCTCTGTTTTGGAGTAGTTCTGTTGTGAGCCTGTTTATAGAATATGGTTATGCTTCAACATGCTTCTGTATATATGTGACCAATAAAGACTCATAATAATTATGGGTTATAGCTGTTTACATTTAATCAAACTACATTTTAATTCTAACTTCATTTTAATTTGGTTAACTTTACTGCTTAACCATAGTCTTTATTTATTTATTTATTTATTTTATTTTATGCCCCCGCCACTAGGTAGTGAATGCATTACGTTATTGGGTTGTCTTTCTGTCCATCTGACTGAGATTATTATTACTGCAATATCTCAAGAACAAGAGATTGAATGTTTCTAAAATTTATATGGAATGATCACTGCAAAATCCAGATGAACTGATTCGATTTTGGATCCAAACAAGGTTAAGGTCTCAGCAAGGTCAAACATCTGAAAGGAATAGACTTGTTGGAAATGGTGCATCCCCATCAATGCTGCTGGCATTGAGTTCTATTTGTTGTGTTGGATTTATGCAACATCTTTGCACACTGGCATGAGCAAACATAAGAGTAACACTTTACAATAAGAGTACATGAATAATCATGCACTAATACCTGAACTATTTAAGTTAAAGCATGTACTAGTGAACACAACCTAATGAAGAGCTAGCCTTGGTTACAGGGGTGCCATGGGTACATGTTAGTACATGTTTGTTAGTTAATATATTAACTAACACGTAGGGCTAACATTAATCAAACATGCACTATAAGAAAGAATATAGATTATCGTTGGATGGCGCTGGATTACTTTCATAATTTACATTGCACAGATATTTTGAGGGGCAGTGACCCAAAACATGAGCACGAACACAATAGAGAATTGGGTAACTTCAGAATGATTTGTCATAATGTCATAATTTCATAATGAAAGTCGGAAGACCCAATTGACATACAGTAGACGACGTGAAGTAGTCAATATAAACTCAGTGAGATCTAAGACTAAAACACTATAATCTTATAGAGTACTGGTTTTAAATAGATAATAGAGACCTGCTAAATGAATAAATGTTACTGTATTAATTTCACCCTTGTTGTCAAAGCAGCAGTGCCCCAGGCCCTACCACCAGGCACGTACAAGTACCACAACGGGATTAGTACAGAAATGAATCAAGTATGACGCAAAATAGGTTGAGAATAAATTATTAGTGTTTTCTACTAGTGCGTCTTTCTACATTCGATAAGGTGGATCAGTGTAAATTATGAATCGAGCGCCATCCAATGAAGTTTGTGCATGCACCTTCATATGGAAAATTTATCTAAACAATTTTAAATTATGCGCGTTTAATTCATATTCTTTGCACTAAGCTCTGATGCTGCAGATATGCCTGAAATTGTAATACCCAGATCCTCGGCAAAAAAGACTTTCACCATCTTGTACACCGCCAAATAAGATCTTGGACACTAAACTAATATATATATATATATATATATATATATATATATATATATATATATATATATATATATGTTAGGCATATGTTAGGCAAAAGTTAATTCCCATGTATAAATGTATTTATTTTTATATCCAATTTAAATCAAATAATATTTTAATAAGTAGTTTGTCTTTGCTGTTGTTGTTTTACCTAAAACAAGTAGTCTCTACTTTAGATTATTTTCCCAAGTAGGTTTCATTTTGAAATTAGGAAAAAGCTTCATAGAGAATATTGCTATGATTTTTTTTTTAATTAATTTATATATGTATATAAATATATATATAAAAAAGGGTGTCTCAAAAATCTCCATACATAGGTTAAATTAACACTTTTTTAGTAAAACGACTTCCAAAATTTTTCATACATAGTTAACTGTCCTTGGACTTTAACAGGAAACTTACTAACAAATTCTTAAAGATTGGAGGTGTTGCGGCAACCGCGAACATCCACTGATAAAGGCACAACTGTCATGGTGCTGTTAAACATAGTCCCCTATGTATGAAGACTTTTGGGAGACCTTTAGTATAAAATAGTTCTGATTTGCTTAATGGTGCAGCATGTTGGCTCAGCACGTAACAGGGTCACTGGCCGCTCCACAGCTCAGGATACTGCCTGTGTTAGTTGTCTCCAGGCGGGTTTCTTCTGGGTTCTCACATTTCTGCCCACCTCCCACATAAGTCAGTAGGTGACTTAGCTACTCTAATTGCCCCTAGGTGTTTGTGTGTGTGTCAATCCAGGGATTGATTTACCAGAAGGATAAAGTAGTTACTGAAGATGAGTGAATGAGTAATTTTGTTTAACACTTTCCTTGGCTACTGCATAATTGTGTATGTGTTATTTCATAACATCTCCATTATTATTCAAAATAGTAGAAAATAGTAAATATGACCACTTTCCCTCAACTTTGGTATATCATAGTCTGAAGACAAGTGTTTAATCTTAAGAAATCTTGAAATGGATTAGGAAAATATATTTCCCATTAATGTTCTGCACACTATTTATTATACAAAAGTAAATGCAGTTATTTTGTCTGTTACTTGTTTTTGGACTGATACAGTTTGGAACTGTGTGATGACTGTAGGATTGGATGAGACAGTGGGCAGCTGGAGAAATACTATAATCCTCTATTTTATTATCAGTGTTGTGACAGGACCTCAAGTCCTCTAATAAGTAAAGTGACAAAAATTAAGATCTCTTAGCTAGTAGTTTGCAGATGTCAGGTCAGAACTCCAGCCTTAGGTTAAAATTGTAGCTATCTCTAATTGGGTTAGGAGAGCATCATGTGCTAACTGGTAGCAGGAGTCTATGTAACATGCAAAGCTATTAAAAATGCTAGAAAAATGTCAGAACCATAGAGCATGGTTTGGTTTGTCAAGTGCATGGTATAAAATCCATTAAGCAGGCAAAAAGCACGTTTCCCCGTCACAGGCTTACATTCACAATAGCAGCATTTTATGACTGGACAATTGTTTTCAGTCTCTAAGGGATTACTTAGTTGAATTACAGTGATTGTGTGTCATCCCAAAACAATAAATCAATGGTATTACTTTTCCCATCTTATGACTTTTATGTCATAGTTCATGCACAAGTGTGTTCTATTGTGCGTCACACCCAGTGCTCCAGATCCACCATGACCCTGACCACTGAAGAAGAAGAAGAAGAAGAAGAAGAAGAAGAAGAAGAAGAAGAAGAAGAAGAAGAAGAAGAAGAAGAAGAAGGATATGGGAGGAGCATTTCAAGATTTGATTCGACCATTTTGAGGATGACTTTTTAGAATTTTGCTGGCTAAAGCAACTTCCCGTTTTGGCAGAATTAACAGTTACGAATAACTCTATAATTAGAAGTTGGCAAACATTCAGGAAATTTGATAACCCTTTTAGATAGCTATGACTAATAAAAATACACACAGGGACAAACACTTTCACATACACACACATACTTTCTCATGGTGCCAGCTGTGCAGTCATGCCTGGAAAGTCCCACTCCTATTTAGTACTTCAGAATAGATCCTGGTGTGTGTGTGTGTGTGTGTGTGTGTGTGTGTGTGCGTGTGTGCGTGTGTGCGTGTCTGATGCTCCACTGTAAGCTGTAATGTATTCACTTCAGCAATGACCCCACCCGCTGTGCTCATGGAATGGCCCTAAAAAACCTTGTCAGACTCTTTTGCTCTGCATTTCATTATTCATAAACTGAAATTAATAACCATCCTTTGTCCCTAGGCTGTGTGTGCGCCTGTATGTGTGGGTGTATGCTCGCCCCAAGGCTGTGATTGTCTCTTTGAGGGGTGAGGAGAGGAAATGAGGCTGGAAAGCCACAGGGAGAGACAGTGGCCCTGGCACACATCACTTCCTCACAGAATATTTACTGTGCCCAAGTTATATGATATGGTACTGATGGACACTGAAGAGACCTGGAGCAAGGACAAATAATATATGGGTTTTCTTATGCCCAAGCCACACAATCGGATAATCAGTCTGTCATCAAGACTAATTCAACTCCTCCAGTGATTAGAAATGGTGTCCTGAATTTTGAA
Source organism: Noturus placidus (assembly GCA_022414735.1). Classification (NCBI taxonomy): domain Eukaryota; kingdom Metazoa; phylum Chordata; class Actinopteri; order Siluriformes; family Ictaluridae; genus Noturus; species Noturus placidus. Next base: position 465,310 of record JAFFST010054287.1, read on the forward strand.
GACGAATAACGAATGATGGATGAGGTGATCTGTCGACTACTATGTTTGTCTTTGATCATTCATGTTTGTTCATTCGAAATTCTGTGAGATCCCTGGTTTTGAGGGCCTGGATCATTGTGTTTTATTCTCGACAAATCTTGTAGTGTAGGAGATTTAACAGCTGATACACAATCCAGGACAAATATGTGAAATATGAGATTGTACCTGTTGTCTCGCACATTTTCAACATCCGCTAGGATTGCATAAATCCTGTAAATGTCAGTATCCCAGCCATTATGTGGGGTTTCAATGGGTAGAAAGTATTAAAACCATAAGCAGTACTTGTCTCCCTAATGATGACTGACTATTATGTCATGGCCATTACAGAGACTGATTGAAAGTGGCCTCCGATCACAAAGACCTGCTTTCAGAGCTATAGCTGAAGTCATTAATCAGGGAATAATACACAACTCATAAGCAAAGGACAAGGAGTCAGGAAAGATCATGAACTATGACTGCAAGATTTAAATAGCTCGAGTGAGTATGTGGAAATGTGTGTGCATGGATCTGGACTTGTGTGCTGGAATACAATGAAATTTTCTCTCTGGTCACTCCATCACTGGCATGACAACTAGGAATTTCACATGATGGAATTTGTGTGTGTGATGGTGTTTGTGAGTGTGTGTGTGTGTGTGTGTGTGTGAATGTGTGTGTGTGTGAATGTGTGTGTGTGTGTGTGCTGGTGTTGGTGTGTGGTGTAGATTTAATGTAAAAGGAGAGAGCCACTTGGTCTCAGTGCAGACAGATGTTTCAGTGGTGACAGCTGGAATTCCATCAACATCCGCAAACCCCACTTGCTGTAAAAGAGCAAGACGCACAGACACAGAGAGAGGGCGAGAGAGGGAGAGATGAGACTTTCTGAATTATTGAGTATTTACTTCATCCTACTGCTGTTTGAGTTCCCTCACTCGCAGCTACCTTAAAACATCAAAATGAGTGCACCACAGATAAAGTCTGGAATCGACTCGGGCTGCATATGCAAATGACTCTATCTCTGCTGCAGGTCTGTCTTTCTGCACATGACTTTAAGGGCTCTTTAAACATCAGTGTGTCAGTTTTTCTTCCCACACCTTACTGCTTTGTAAAAAAAAAAAAAGTTGCAGCACAAAGCGTGGGCTAGATTGAGTAATGCCATGGCTCACGGTGAGGCGGGAGGTCAAACGGTCAAGCCCAGAGGAGCTTTTGGAGCTCAAGTTGTCATTTCAACTCCCACAAAAATGATACTTATTACAGTGCTCACAGTCAGATCACTGTACTACTCTTCATCATACTTCTCCAATGTATAATAATCAATCTTTTCTAGAAGTGTGTTATGCTGCCCTGTAATGTAGCATGAGAAACATTTTTTTTTTTTTAATTATGCAGTAGCTGGATTCACATCTTTCAGGTGTTAATGTTTGTACACCCTGGTTTATAGCTGTCAGATCATAGGGAAGATCTGGCTGGTGGGTGGGAATCGGCAAATGACCAAACTGCCGAGAAAATAAGGGAAAAGAGATTTCAGTATGAAGAGAAAGTCAAAGCAGGGAAAAAGTCTCGATTACATATGTAACCATTGTTCCCTGAATGAGGAACGAGATGCTGCGTCAGTAGCTGATGCTATGGGAATACCCTTTGGGTGTGACAGTGTCTGAAGCCTGTATAGAATCGTGCCAATACATTGGCAGATGGCGCTAGCAGCACCCCACTGAGGCATGGCGTCATCTGTGTCTTAAAAGGGACGTACCTGTGCCATCTCACTCAGATTTCTGAAACCGAAGTCAAGCAGTAGCATGGCACGCCAGACAGCATATCATTACCTATTCAGGGAACCATGGTTACATATGTAACTGAGATGTTCCCTTTCATAGATTCACTTGACGCTGTGTCAGTAACTGACGATATGGGAACCCTATACCAAAGGTTCCCAAACTTTTCCAGGGCAAGACCCCCCAGTTGGCATTAACATTTGACCGAGGCCCCCCTTTTGCAAGATGTCTAAAACACATTAAACATACAGACTTCTGAATATATACTTTTTTTAAATAAAAAATTACATCTTGCATCTTTACATTACATTAGGAATTGATTGTGTGTGTGTGGTTGTCTGAGAGTGAGAAATTACTTTTGACACCAAATTGTTGCCCCCCCCCCCGCCACCCCCTGGCTGCCCCACTTTGAAAACCACTGCCCTATACCACAGCGCCATACTACTAAGTGACTGCCAGTTTATCAGCCCATGAACATGCTCTAAAAGGTGAGAGGACATGATTGACACCTGCTCAAACAGATAGAACCTGGGAACCAGGAGTCTTATCCATATGCAGATTATAAAACCAGATGAAAGTGTGTGGAGACTCCCATCCTGCCGTGTCACACATCTCCTCCAGAGATGCCTCTTCTTTGCCTGAGACAAAACAACACCTCTTGTAAAGCGACATTAGATGCTGAGAGGTGAAGATAACCCTCGTGCCTCATAAGCAAGAGAAATCGCATCCTTCACCCAATGTGACATTCTCTGCTTCATGGCAGCAAAGCTTCTATGGTGGCCACCAAAATAAATTAACAATTAATCAGTCTTATACCACGCCCTCAAAGGCCAAACCACTCACATGCAAATGCTCACTCTCCCGTGAATTAAAAGGCGGAGAGGAGAGAACAACTGCAAAGAAATAACTTGAGAGCAAAATAATATAGAAAAAAATTTGGTAGATAGCCTAGCCTCTGACACAGCAACAATTTGACTAGATCAAGAGCCAAATACATACAGCATGTGCTCACCAACAAAGCCTGTAAGTCTCGTTGTAAGAGATGTCAGGGCCAGAATTCTCTCTGATGCTGACACTAGCTGCTCAAATGGGGGGCCCATCCAAATCCTCTAAGACTATTGAAGATGGACCATGAGTAGAACGGAAAGTCTCAGTCATCTTGTTCCATGCATGAAATGGGAAACAAGATGATTTCTTCCTAAGGAAAGGCCAGGAGCCATCGAATGCACAGCAGCGATGTCTGTGATATACACCTTAAGTGTAGCCAGGGCCGTTCATGCAAAAAATAGTTCTTTGCGGAATTCCAGCACTGAACCAACAGGGCAGTATCCAAACTGCACATTCAACACCAGGAAGCAAACAGCTTGAATTTAAGGGTATAAAGCCTCCATGGAGAAGGAGACCTGGCATTCATAATGGTCTTTGTAAGTTCCACCAAAAGACCAGTCTTGAACAGAATGTCCCGTTCAAAGGCCAAACCCAAAGTTTCCACATTACTGGCACGGGGTGCCACACAGTGCCCCGAGCCTGGGAAAGCAGATCGGCTCTGACTGGGTGCTCCCAAGGCGGCTCCTCCAGAAGGGACATCAGGTCTGTCCCTCTGTACCCTGATAAGGACTTCTGAGAGCAGTTTTATCGGTGGGAAGGCATACAGACAGTGTCTCGGCCAAACATGAGTCAGAACTTTGAACCCCAGAGACGTTGGAGGAGAAAGAGAGAACATGCTCGAGGCATGCAGGTCCACCTCCTCCCTGCCAAACCTATGCCAAATCAAACCTACAGTCTGAGGATGCAACCTCCATCCACTCCCCAGGCCTCAGCCCATGCCTTGGTAGAAGATCCACACCCAGGTTCTAACACCATGGGATGTGCACCACTCTGACAGATAGGAACCTGTCCTTCGCCCAGAGAAGAATGTGTTGCACTAACCTCATCATGGGATGTGATTGCATCACCCCTCTGTTCATTAATGTATGAGACCACAGATGATGATGGTCATGATGACTACATGGCATCCTCGAAGGTCTAGAAGGAGTTTTCAATGCTAGAAAAACCATGAACACCTCCATGGCAATTTATGTGCCACATGAGATAAGTATTCCCCCGAACTCCGCAAGCTTGGTGACCTTCGTAAATCACGCCCCAACCTGTCATGGAGGCATCCATTGTAATTGTTTTGTGATAACAAATCTCATACAAAGGAACACCACAGTGTCACTCTGATTGTGTGGTATGGGTCTATAGCCCTTTCTCCAGCACGGAGCAGATTTCTCACTGGGGCCTCTCCACAGCTTACCACTGAGGGGAGCACTCCTTTGATATGGAACGGACAGCACCGAATCTGCATGACATATCCACTAGCTATGGTTTGAAGAAGCCATCAGGAAATTCAGTAGAAGTCACCACACCACCAAATGAGTCGAAAGGAGCATAATTCATTTTGCTGCCGAAACCTGGGAGTGTGGTCCCTGACCGTCCCCTGAAGGGGAGTCTTTGCCCCAGATGGGCATATGAAACATCTGTCAGCATGCAGGTGTATCTAAGTCCACAGCCACCATGCAAGAAACAAGTGGCATAGAAATGGCTTGTGCCACCATGCATTGAGGTGATTCCCACACAGAGCCCTGAAGTGGCTCAGCAACAGGGCAAACCTGTTCTAAAGCTGGAGAACTTACGGTCTGATTGACATGAGGGCCCAAAATATAACATGGGCGCATGACCCATCATAATTATGGCACCATCACTGTACAGGATGTGACCTAGCTCATGCACTCCAAAAGCTGTAATGCGTAGAGTACAGGTGAGAAAACTGCGGTTCGCAGTAGGTGAGCATTCTGCACGAGACACGGTGGAACTGACAATTCAGACACAGGAGGGAGGCCAGCAAAAAAAAAAAAAAAAAAAGTTTTTTTTTGTCATATCTGTGCATTGTAAATTTGCTATGAAATAAAAAGGCCAGGTGAGCATCCTGTAAGTGCGGTGCTTCCATAATTTTTGCCAGGGGTTGTATACACTGATGAGTGATAGAACTACTCTATTCTCTCTTTTTATGTTCTTTTTCTTTTTTTCTTTCATAGATCTACACTTTGAAAGTGTTCTATATTTGAAGAGCTCTTAATGCAGATTTACTGTGTATTTGTTTCAAACATGAATCGTTTCCTTTGATTCTTCCATCGCATTTAGCAGGCACAGTATTTCCTTCAGGAAATTCAAATGTAGTTTTCCTTTATTGTATATTAAAGCATTTACTCTACAGAAACTTCAACATCTCACGTTTTACCTCCTGCAGCTTCAGAAATGCTTTGCTTGCACAGCTGATAAAGGAAATTTTGCTGAATGTTCTGGTTCTCGGTATACTTTGTGTACAATGCTTAACTTTTACTGCATCCACTTTGACAGAGCAGTTAAGTTTCTTCCAAGCCAAGACGTGACACAGTTAAACTGTCTGTTGTAAATGCTGTTAAATGCTTAATAGGGACTGCAACAAAGCAGCGTAACCTCTGTGTATGTGTATGAAACAGTGTGTAGGTTCAGGACTAGAAGATGCCACATACAAAGTCATACACAGAAGAAAATAAATCTCCACAACTGCTCCCATCCTGATATTTAGCTTTCCACTCTCTTTTCAAGCAGAATCAGATATTTATATGCCTTTCTTTTTTCCTTACCAAAAGTACACCTCTATTCCCCGAGCTTACGAGCTGAACCTTACTATCTCTTAAAGTCTAGCAAAAGGCAGAAAAGGAAGGGAGAAACAGATTTTTGCTCTGTATGCAGCTGCAGCCTTCTCCTCCCTCACACGCCCCAAGAGAGAGAAATGAAGACAAGGATGGAGAGAAAGATAGAGAGGGTTTGTGCACGCTTTGCTTTTTGGTTCTTGTTCTTATAGCTGAGGGATTTGGGGGATGAGGAATGCTGTACTGAGTAATGTAGTACAGAAGCGTGGATGGATTTTAGAATGGGTTAAGATGAAGCTTCTGTGAGTTTACACAGAGGCTCTCTGTGTATACGCTTCTTCCTAATCCTTATTTATACACTATATTATTATAGAATAATGATGAGTAATCTCTCAATTCCACAAAGTTTATCTTGTAAAAAAAAATAATTAAATCACCATTGACTAACAGTGTGATCTTTAGGTTAGAATATTTTCTGTAATATTTGTTTTTGTAATTTGAGCTCCACTCCCATTCAGGGAGCTTTCAATAAAATATCTTCTCAGTGCTTAAACTCCAGTCTTTATGTCACAATTTATATGACCACCAACATCCATCCAATCCACTCGCCAGTCAGCCATCATGTTGTAGGTCAGTTCAGAAAGCTCTGCCTCTTGCATTAGTTGTCAGGTGTTCTAGTATGTGTTTGTGGGTGTGAACACTGCTGATGCTGTACTCCTCTGGAATTTTAAAGCACCTACCTTCATCTAGCTTCTACCAAATTCATGGACCTATAAAAAAAATGGCTAGAATTTCAATTTCCAAACTGTACAAAACAGCCCTATAGCAGTGCCTTGTTCTTCATTCATTATACATACAATTTATTCTTTATTATGTTTCACTTTTCCGTTTTCTCCCATGGAGATACTAAGGCATTTCTTTTATTGGAGATTATTAAATTGTTCTGCTGCAATACAGTCTGTTAATAATGTAAGTAAAATGTCACGTATAAAGTGCAGAATGTAATGTCTTCTCAAACTCAAATTTAATTTTAGGAGACATTTGAATTGGAGAATTATTCCAAGCAATATTTTTTAAAGGTACATGAGTATAAAAGAAAAAAAAAAGTAATAGGTTGTTTCTGTCAACTTTGTAGAGCTACAGTTTATGAATTCTCTAACTTGGTGTTAAATAAATGGTTTCTAAGTAATTAGGGAAAACACTGTAGCAGCCTGATGGAATATTACTTGGGAACAGGTACTTGAAAAGAATACACATAATAAACTTGTGTTATAATAGTTCCTGCAGTGATCCTGCATACATTATACAAGGACGTATACAGAAAGCCCTCTGGCTATTGACTTGTATCAATGTGATAATTAACCTGAGTTTCTGCCCCTGAGCACACCTAGTGTTTTCTGTATGTGAATGTCTGTATGTGTGCTTGTTGTTATATCTTGGTGAGGATCAAATGTCCCCACATTAATATGAACATCGTACCTTGTAGGGACAGTTGGCTGGAAAACCTTTTTTTTTTTTTTTTTTTTAAGGATGGTCCCCACAAGAAGTGTGTGTGTGTGCGCGTGTGTGTGCGTTTGAAAGAAGATTTATGTTCCCTGCCCCTTGCTTGTATGTGTAACTCTGTGAAAACACAGAGTTTTATTAAAACAAGAATATGTATGCTGTATTATAGATTCAGCTGTGCTGCCTCAAGGGAAACATATTCAATAATAATGTCTCAAAGTCTTACACATAAATTCATATCCAGGTATACACACACACACACACACACACACACACACACACACACAAATAAACACACATATATAGCCTTGGACTTGCAAATGTACACTCCTCTCTGCCTCCAGTCCATGGAAAATGAAAAAGTCACACTTCAGTCTAGTCAAGTCCAAAAGCGATGTTTCTCACAGTATGTGATTGATGTGTGTGAGCAAGAGAGGGAAAAGGACAGTATTTCATATTAGTCCTTCATTGTAATAAATGAAGAGAAGTAAAGAAATGCCTTAATATGAGTGTATAAAGTTAAACCTGAGGTGCAGTGAGGAAACGGTTATTCTCATAGGTAGGTACCTATTTTGTGCCAAATGTATTGAACAAAATAAAACTTACAAGTAAAATATTAAGTAGGAACATGTTAAAAAAAAAAGAAACATATGTACAAATAGAAATAATGTGCTTTATCCTACTTGTGCTCCTGAGTGTGTGTAAATTTAAATTACAAGTAAAATAATTTTGTTTCCTTGTGTGACATGCATGGTGTGCATGATCACCTGGGTAAAGTGTGTGTGTGTGTGTGTGTGTGTGTGTATGTGTGTATATTTTTACTGGTATAGATATGGGTCAGAATAAGTCCACTTCAGTTTTTTTGCCTTTTCTTTCACTGTGTTTCCAGCCCTTGACCTTGTGCTTGACCTTTTTATGGAAATGAGCTGTTTGCACTTTGCACCTTACGGGGGATCAACATATGCACATGAGTGTAAAGGAAATGACAGGTTTCCGAAACCTTTGTAAAAGTTTTCAGTTTGGCTTCCACAAATATTTACACATGTTTTACTAAAAGATTGATAAATGAGGCCCAGTCAGAATTAAATCAAGCTAAAAAAATAAAAAAAATTGTGTAGGATTATTTTGCTTCTGTGTTTTTTTTTCTGACCTTTGGGACATTTCTCTTGAGTGGGAGGCTTTAAAAAAATCTTCTGTGTGTGTTTCTCTTTATGCCTTTTATATGAGCTTGGTACTGAAACAGAGCTAACGTCTATAGGACAAAATTTAAGTAGTTAGTAGTTCCACCAAGTGCTGAAGTTGTATAAAACACAAAATATTTATCATTAAAACAAAATTTTATGGTGTTTTTAGGGACTTGTGTTTATGTTGGGGATTTCGCTCACATGCCGCTAGGGTTGCCCTCCAGGGACCACTAGAAGCCTCAAGCCTATATGGTGAGGAACAGTGTTCTGGAGTATAAAGTATTATAAAAAATCATGATGGGTATGTGTAAGTCTCTGATGGAAGAACTTTTTATCTGATTCTGATTTCTAGAATTGGATCATGTATCTGTGTGTGCATTTTGTGTGTGGGTTTTGCCGATGTTCTTTTGTATGGCCGTTTTGGAATATAAAAACGGTAGGCATGTATACTTTGATGGACCAGCCTACAGTGAAATAGGAAATTATGCCGTAGCACCAGTGGATTAAGGATGGACATTATGCAATTGATAAGAGAAGTCAGATATAAGAAGGGTTTGAAATGAAGGAAAGAGATTAAGAGAACAAGTCAGAGCATAATGAAAAGAAGGAAGGAGGAGAGAAGAGAAAAAAAGAAGGAACAGTTAAAGCAGATATTCCAGGCAGTCAATAAACGAGAGAAACAGACCTTTTCCCTTAACAATGGGTGTTCTCTCTGTTATAGGTTGCAGGTCTTTCAGTGTTGTGGCACCCAATATCTGGAATTCAATTCCTTTGACTTTTTGCAGCATTACAGCCATCTCCAAGTTCAAATTTCAACTTAAAATGTATCCGTTTTCTCAGTTTTATTTGTCCTAATGTTTTGCTATACATTTTGCTCTCAGTGACTGTACTATCTGTACTGTGTTTTCCATTTTCTGTGCTTTTGTTCATTGTTTTTCCACATTTTGTGTTTGTCCATGATTTATGTATTATTGTACTGCTATTGTAATGCTTCCTTGAGCTCTGGAAAGGCACTATGTAAATTAAACATATTGTTGTTGTTGTTATTATTATTATTATTATTATTATTATTATTATTATTATTATTAACAAGGTGCTGGTGATATACATATAAATGTTATGTGAGTTAGTGCAAAAAGTGCTGCTTCGCCAGGTGTAAAACAGGTTTGATTCCAGCACCATTTCATCATGAGCAACTTGTCAAATAAAGACATGAATCATGCAGGAAGTTCTAAAAATTACTGGTAAATAACTAGCAAAATCAAATATTCTGACGATGAATCAAGCAATCTAATGTGGAAGTACTGTGTAACTTCCAACTGCTACAAATGAAACTGGAGCTACATTCCTAATACTAAAATAAAAGGTCCTAGCACAGGTACACATTATGTGTCAGTCTAGGACCCTTTCGTACATGATTTTTTTTTGTGATTGTTGCGGCCAAAAATGCTTGATTTTGTTGCGTATTTTTTCAAAATTCTCGAAAAATTTTTATTGGAGAAATTACAATTGCACAAAATAGTTTTGTAGTGTCTTTCACAGTGATGTTTGTTGGTAAATGAGACCTTTTAGCTGTACTCATGTTCAACACAAGCGAATCAAAGAAAGCTTTGACTGAATGCATGTTGTGATTCTGACCAAATCTGCACAAAAGCTGCGATAATTTTGAACAAGCTCCTTAACTTTAAAGTGTCAGATTTATCTCAATGTGCTCAAAGGTGATTGGTCCAATTTGGATTTGCGATTTCTTACCTAGAATAAAACCTGCTTCAGAAAAGGATAGCCATGTTAGTTACTATATTTCTTTTCCAAACTGATATTTAAGTATGTATACTTAAATTTTGTCATGCATACTTTAAATAATAGTATGCATACCTATTTTTCAAGTATGCATATAAACTTTGTCCATGCTTAATTTGTGTAAAAAAAAAAAAGCATACCTATTTAGCATACTTTGTTTAGTATTTGTGTACGTTGTTATTTCATATTTCTTTGCTTAAAGACATCTATGTATTAGTGAATTAGGTAAATGTTGCTTAGTTAATTAATACATAGGGTAAGCTAGTAAAATGTTAGCTTGCTCCAGCTGTAGTGGTGAGATGGCATAATGGGTAGTGTTATTACTTCATGTGCCAAGGGTTGCTTGTTCAGTGCTGAGCTGTGGTCACTTTTACAGAGTTTCACAGTTCCTCCTGGGCCTGTGTAGGTTTCCTAGAGTTTCTCCAGTTTTCTCCCACCTCTTGAGAACCTGCCACTTAATGGTTTAGCTAAAAGTCTGACTAAGATAATCCAGGCAAACTAGTAGTACCTAGGCTATAATGGCTTTTTAAAAGCTTTGAGCACTACTGTGTCTAAAATACCATCAGCGCGAACATCCAAGAAAATAACTTGTATCAACATATGCAATCTGATGTGCGAGGCAATTGAATCACACCCCATCAATAAACAATCAAATAGAGATATAATCATTCTCTCTCTTTCTTCCTCTCTCTCTCTCTCTCTCTCTCTCACACACACACACACACACACACACACACACAAACAGAGACTAAATAAGATATCTGTCAACGTCTTCTAAGACGACAGTGTGATAAGCTCCTGTGGTCCTCAATAACTTCAGAGGCGTCAACTCCAGAGCCAGACGTCTGTGAAAATCCACCAGATATGATAATTCCCAGCCTCTAATATAGATATTAAATATGAGTGTTCCCTGTTGCGAGTGTGATCTCTAAGTATGTGTGGTTGGATGTTTGTAGGATTTATATGGAATTAGCATAGTGAATAAACTTATTTAGATTTTGGAACTGACCCAAACCGGGTGAAGGTCACAGCAAGATCAAATGTCTGAAATACTTTTTCTTCTATAGCTTCCTTACTGTTTGTCATACAGAGATGTTACTTACATGTTCATGGCCTATTTTCTAAGATTTTTGCCATCTGTCTGTCTGTATGTGTAGCCAAGCGGCCTGTGATCGCGTACTTGTTTAGCACTAATTTAAGACCAACTACGCCACCTATAGCAATGTGGCTTATTTAGCTCAATTAAGACCAACTACGCCACCCCGAATAAACGGGGAAAATTAAGATAGAATGCTCATAAGGACACACAAGTACATTCCACTTGGAATAGGAAAAGAGGCATGGGTTTCCATACAAAATACTTTTTTTGATATTTAAAAGAAACTAAACAAAGATTTATATAAAAATAAAGAAATGAAAGAAAACAAACAATCGCACCAAAAATTAACAGTCCTAGGAGGACTGAGGCTTCCTGTATGAAGGGCAGGCTAGTACAGAAACACCAGCTATACAAAAGGGAAAAACATTCCACTAATCAGAATCATACCCACAGACTTCACTGCAAATAAACACAGCAATTATAACGACCCTTAATTAAAGTACAGCCCAAGGTGTAACAAAGGACCTCCCCAGCCTCAGGAAGCACTCAGCTCCTAATTATAACAAAAAGACACGAAATCAACAACATACAACCAAGAAAAATGAAACAAACACGCTTACTGTCATGAAAACACAGATGACCTGGAATTCAAACTGGTACAGATAGCAAGTTTACCAAGACTGACCAAAACCACTACTACCACATAGCAGTATCAGCATAATTGATAAAAACTGCTATGACACAGTCGAGTTAAAGAAACCCATCCAAATGACAGTAACCGACAAACAATCAAAACCCAATCATAAAAAAACAAGTATATCAAAAGAAAAACCAACCATTCAAGCACCAATCATAAAACGAAATATAAAAGAGGAAAGAACCAGGAACCAAACATAAAAGAATCAAGAACCAAGCATATCGTGATATTTACTACACACACCTCACTACATATGTATGTCTGTAGAAAATTCTTGTTAGTGCAATATCTCAAAAATAAGTGGTTGAATGTAGGATTTGTATGGTCTTATGTTTTCTGGCCTTATACTACTAGATGAACTGATTAAATTTAAGCATTGATTTAAACATGGCCAAGTTATATACATTAATTTTTCTAGATTTTTTGGTGGCAGAGACATCTCTTTTATAACCAAGGTCATGATATGTTTCCAGAACTTTTTCTTGGACATGTTTTGATAACTACTTATTTATGCTGTTTGTTTAATTGTTTTCTCTAGCAAACTCTGGGGCCTCCAGGAACAGGTGTGCTCATATTGAGTTCACAGGATGCTTTAATAGCAAACAGCTTGACCCCATTAAACTAATTGTGTGACTTCTGATGGTAACTGATTGCACCAGAACTAATTTAAGGATTTCACAGCAAAACGAATGAATACTTTTGTAATCATTATTTTTATGTTAATATTTTTGGGCACTGTTTGGGCACTGGTCATGTCCATCCTCCAGCTCCATTAGGGATTAACAGCACAAATAATTTGGTATTGTGCCCTGGAATAAAAGAGATTAAGAAATTGGAAGATTCACATTCAACACTTAAACTGTATGAACCAACAGAATTATAATATTAATTACTCTACATCCATAGCAAAGAAAAAATGGCATTCAGGTGGGTCAATTATCTTTCCTTTTGCCCAGTGTTCCTGGGATTGGCTCCAGATGCACCACAAGAATTAATAAGTTCAAATCGTCCTTCGCCAGACGAGAATGTGTAAGAGGATAAGCTTGATGTAACTTGGGACTTTTATGGCCCACACACATGAGGTTATGGCCACTGAGTGAGGACTTTGTACTCATTAACTGTTCTAATAGTAGAGAGTACAGATGCCAGAGTTGTATGTAACATAGCTACAAAGAATTTGATCCCATATGTGTCTAAGATATGTGTATTTGTTTTGTATGTTCTGAGTTCTTAGTGATTGTGCTGACAGATCTTTATTAGAATGTACTTAATTGGTTGTGTCTATCAACCTTCTTAATCACCTTAGTGAGCCAGAACTCACAGGATTACTGGCAGTGATTCAAGCATCTCTAATACCAGCAACACCCACGCACACCTGCACACACTCACAATCACCCAGTCTGGTAGGTAATTTGAGTGGTAGTCATGTAGGCCTCATTGATGTTTGGCACTAGAACAGAAACTTTGTGCATGCTCTTTTGATGGAGCAGCTGTCCAGCCACTTCATTTGAGCGTTAGCCATTGATCCACTTTCATGTTAACAAGTAGATCCTTGCAACCATCAAAGCTGATAGGGAAGTGTCATCATTACTCCAGCATCTGTGTTTGAGTGTGTCCCATGAATTGGATATGCAATTGGAAATGCAATGCTAAGCACATACACAATGATTTAACAGCAGGACTTTATCGAAGATGCAGTGCAGAACACAGTCATGAATTCCCATTCAATGTTTGGTGGTATTTTTGCATAATGAACATAAAATCATACAAAAAGTATGAAGTGCAGCAGTTACAGCGATGTGCCTTGTTTGGGAATAGCTAACTGCAAGAAGACGCTACTATATGGCCAAAGGCTTGTGGACACCTGACCAATATACCCATATGTGCTTGTTGAACATCCCCTTCTAGATTTAGCTCCCTTTTGCTGTTATAATAACCTCCACTCTTCTGGGAAGGCTTTCCACTAGATTTTGGAGCGTGGCTGTGGGCATTTGTGTTCATTCAATTATAAGCGCAATAGTAAGGTCAAGCACTGATTTTAGGCAGGGAGGTCTTCAGTGGGGTTGAGGTCAGGGGTCCGTGCAGGACACTCAAGTTCTTTCACTCCAACCTTGGCAAACCATGTCTACATGAACCTCACTTTGTACACAGGGGCACTGCCATGCTGGAACATAGTTGGGTTAGGCTTCACAGTTCCAGTGAAGGGAAATCATAATGTTACAGCATACAAAGACATTCTAGATGACTGTGTTTCCAACTTTTTGGCAACAGATTGGGGAAGAACCTAACCCGAAGGTGTCCACAAACCTTGGTCATATAGTCCATCCATCCATCCATTCCTGCTGTACCGCTTACTCCTTTATCAGGGTCACAGGGAACCTGGAGCCTATCCCAGGAAGCATCGGGCACAAGGCGGGGTACACCCTGGACAGGGTCCTTGGTCATGTAGTGTATTTTGAAAACAATGTATTCTTTATTTATACCAAGTTGGGGTGTAGCATGACAAATCCTTTCCCTTTTCACATAATGATTTCAACTTTATTTTTGGAATCAAATAATCTCAAATAATCTCAAGAAGAACAGGATTGTGCTACAGTATGTCGCAAACATGACATGACTTTATTTTTGGTTTGTTTGTTTGGATGGTTATTGTTGATTTAGCTAGCTGGTTAACAGTGTGATTAAGAGCATTAGGTAACTTTTATACCTGAGCATGACTGTTCACCTCAAGTATTTAGTCTAATATCTAGCATCAGAACCAAAAAATGTTTCTGATGTTTCAGAACCAAGAAATGTAAAGTGAACCTTCAGATGGTTTACAGCTTGGAAATGTTAAATGCTTATTACTGAGGGTGGATTACAAATATCTTTTTGCTATGGCATACCCTTTACAAAGGCTATATGTTATGGCCTGGCGGGGTTTTCAGAGGGCTTAGGTGCTGTCTGGGTTCCAAGCATGGTGCTGGTTGGGAAATTTAAAGTTATTTTAATATTGTTTTCCATTTTCTGACACTATCCATTCCAAATTAATTGGAAAAAAAAAGCTGGCAACGCAACTCATTTCTGTTTTAAAGCATTCAGCACCTGTTCTACATAATAATCCTATGGAGTAGACCGTGTATTCAAAAATACCCTGAGCATCTTTTGGGATGCTCTCAACTGCATTTTGGACCAGTGGTTTTCATTAGAAAAAGACGTTACGAGTAAAAATTTGTTTAGCTACCAAGCCACGTTAGATACTAACATTAGTTCAGTCGGGGCAGGATCATCACCAGAACATGGTTATATATGTGTAATATTTCTTTTTCATAGGGGGAAAACTTTATGATCTCAGAAACAGACATTCACCAAAACAATAACAACCCATATTTGATATAGACCAAGTTCTATATTAAAACAGAACACCAAAACACAAGATAGTCCAACCTACAATTACACCAAAACCCATTTGCATTATGCCTATACACTTCATAAACATGAGTCACAAAAGCTCTTCAATTCCAGCACAACAATAATACAAACAATACATACCAGATAGCAATGAAATATAATATGTCTGTATCATATTAAAGTGTACCTATTAAAATAGTTAAAAGCGGCGGCTCTCTGAGTGAAATCTCTCAGAGATACTAAGTTGATATTATATCTTTCAACTCATGTAGACATGTGCGTGTGAAGTTGTTCTCAAACACGAGCTGAATGAGCTGGGCCTTACGTGTGTGTTGCGTAGAAGTTCTGTGAATGCATTCAAAAATTAATTTTCACACATTGCTGTTGAAGTACCAAGTGTTAATCCGCTCTTCAAAGCTGTCAGTACACTTGGCATTGCTTGCAATGTTTTGTGGTACTTTGAAAGGGGTTTTTGTGTTCATTTTGTATTTTCCTCCTTTTTTCTGTAGAAATAAACTGTTTAGCAACAATATACTACATCTCAACGATGGACGAAATTGTTAATGACATGATGTGCTGAAGCTACTTTGGATTCAAAAAATGATCACTCTCTGGATTCAAAGCAATAAGCGATTGTACAAGCTGTGTGTTGCACTCACTGAAGCAATAGTTGATTTCTCTAAGAAGTGTGTCAAGTGTATAAAGCCTCCGTAGCTCTGTCTTGTCACTGTTCTTTTGTACTCTTGTTTCTTCAACCAAATACAGGTGTAAATTCTTATTTAATGTGTGCTGTCATTTTGAAGGTGCAAGAGTAACATCCAAATATATTTACTTTTAAGTGATACTCTTGCTTTTTCAGTGCCCATGCTCATAATGCATCATACACCAGTTTATAAGTATTAGTCAGTCTTATGGTTCCATTAATGTATTCATAAAAATACAGCCTGAATTTTTATAATATTATTATATTATAGTTATAATGACTTATTGGTAATACAGATTTATGTCAATAAATTAATTATTTTATATTGTTGTTCATAGTTGAGTTGTGCTGAATTATAAATACTTATTGTGAGTTATAATACAATTACTAACCTTTATAAATGCATCATTGTTGGCTTTAAGTAAAGTGAAGGTATAAGATGCAGTTTCCATAACACAAATGTTAAGAAATCATGAAGATGAGCTTATTACACAAATAGAACATGTCCAGATGGCACAAACCACCGACAAAATACAGAAAAAATATATCTAAATGGCACAAAATGAAATAAATTGGAAGCATGAAACGCTTAGCTACAAAATGTGCAATTTCACAAATAAGAACTTTAAAACGTACTCATCTCATGCAAAACATGAACAAAAGAGCAAAAAACCTGAATAAAAAATATATATTAAGGATCAGAGTCCACTACAGTACACAGGAACACATAACAAGACCTGCATTTGTAAATAGTCTTGCTGTACTTCTTCCTTTGAAGGCAGTATACAGTGTTTTCTCTCAGCTGAGGCTTTGTCTTTCTTGGCATAGATAGAGATGTTCACAACTGTCACTGGATAGCATGGCCTCTTCTCTGCCACATGTGACACGCCACTGACAGCTACAGCTGGCTGTGCAACTGGCTCAGACACGCTGAACTTGTGGCTTCATCACTCCCAATATCCACAATTCTAGACCTTGTGGCTACCATTCTTTCATCGATGGCCAGGTTCTGTTGAAGCTGGTAGTATACCCTGCATGTCAATAAGAGCTTCTTCCTGATGAGCTTCACATAAAAGAGTCAGACATAGCCAGTGTTGCCTTTTAGCCGGTCACTCTGCTCATCGTCTTTGACGTTGCTCTTGTACAGGATCCAAAATTTTGCCTCAAATCTGTAGAATGCCAGGACAGAGGTTAGGAATGGAAAATTATGTAGCTTATTCTTTCTCCACAAATCTCAAACTCTTGATGGCTTTATTAGGCTACAGTAAATGACTAGGAACAGGAATCTGCATATCTTCAGGCTAGTGAGATGACTCCATTGTGTCTACATAACCATCTGCTTTTACTCTGCATACAGGTTTGTGTTGTTGCAGAGACTGTAGCTTTACCAAAAAAAAAAAAAGTAGAACAGCTCTAGGGAAGTGAGTTGCTGATGGCGATCAAGCTGTACCCCAGGAGTGTGGGCAGGAGAAAAGTGATCTACAGGAGGCACTCCATCCTCGTTAATATTGTGCCACCTGCCCTGTTCAGATTGTGTTGTAAGTGCAGGAGCACTGGCTCTCCTAATGGCTCAAATGAGTGACATATGAGTGACCCCTCTTCTCTGACTCCTCTGGGGATAGATAGAGCCATCAGTTTTGCAGTGGAAACTTCCATGTAGGTGACGGTACAGAGAAATATCCAGTCAACTAATTGATTATCTTGATTATCACACAAATGTTCGTCCAAACACTGATTGTTGATTGGCAGCTTGTTCCCATATCAGCTTTCTTTTCTGTTTGAGATTAAGCCACCTCTCCATTTATTTACATTTTTTTTTTTAGAACTCACTGTTGTTTTTACATTCATTCTAGTGTCACCTAATTGCCTTTTTACATTCATTCAACTTAAGTTGCTCTGCAAAAATACTTTAATAAATAAATAAATAAATAAATAAATAAATCAAATAGGTGCTACACCTAAGCCTTTCCATATTAAGGAAAACCTGCAAAGAAGCTTCCGCACAGTAAGAAACCCTTTAAACATCAACAGCTAATATGTATGCTTGGATTGAATTCTGCTTTACTTGTAAGCCATGTTGGATAAAAGTGCCTGCCAAATTCATAAATGTAAATATTAGTATTTGAAAGAATGTGTGTGACTCAATAAAACACCTGGATGCCAAGCTGTGCAGTTGTCTCTTATATCCGAAACTAAAAACTGCCAACCCACAACACATGTCCAAGTTCAACAGCCACCTGTCAGACAGACTTCTTATCTCTTTCTTCCTTACTTCCCTTTTTACTGCTCCTACCACACCAAATGAAAAATAGTCAGCAGAAAAAAAGTTATAACCATGTACAGTACATACAGAAAATATCTTCATAGAAAATATGTACATCAGACCTAAAAGATAGCTTGCTAGTGTTTTTCAAGAAGGATTCAAAGTTAGCCAATGTATCATCTTAACTCACGTTCAGAGAGGACAAGGACAGGGATGTGTCACTGTCTGTTTCTTCTGGACCAGTCAATGACATGCCATATTTCCACAGTCTCATTCCAAATGAAGAATTTCCCAATGGTTATTTATAAAGTTGGCTATATAAAAATGATAAATAAATATGTAAAATACCCATTTGTAACAAGAGGCACAATTCTCACTTACTCACTCATTCACTAACTTGCTTCAATTGAGACCATATTTGTTTCTGTTCGGGAGTGGAGATTGTTAGCAACACTAAGAGATAACCCGTTGTGTACTTTTGGGTCTGTATTTGGGTCAATGCTCTTTTTTCATGGATGAGATGCTATGCAGGGCAGATACGCACTTTAACTCTCAATACTCATGCTGATCCCACAGTTTATGCAGCCAAGCCCTCTCCCATGGCCTCTTGTTAGCACTGCTGCTGCTGATACACATGGCTGCCTGTCCACCCTTGTTGTCCTCTCTCTCTCTCTCTCTCTCTCTCTCTCTCTCACACACACACACACATACACACACACACACACACACACACATAATTCCCTTAGGACTCTTGTCAGGGTAATTTGCGTAGTTGTGTTTAAGGGCTGTGGGAAAATGCAGGTATAAAGGCAAATCTAGCTCCAAATTGAGAATGGTGGATTTTGTCTGCATTTTGTTTTGTTTTTATCAGCAAGACAGGATAGTCATGACTCATGAAAATGATTGTATTTTAGGGGTAACCATGCCAAGCTTTAAATAAATATAATTGTTCCCTCGAACACTGAAAACCAGCTTAATATGTAACAGGAACGCTGGGCCACTGCTGCATGCCTGGATTTGGGAGTAAATCCAAATGCTGCCTTGGGCTGACTACAGGCAGAGAGCATAGAATGACAGAGGAGTCAGTGGAGGAGTTGCTCGTTTTTTTCGATTATTCTCTCACTTTCATTTTTGAAGTTATAATCCCTAAAAAAGTGGACTAATAATTGTGCTGGAAATCATAAATGCATTAGAAAATGGGTGTAATGAATCTTTATGTAAAGCAATGCAAAGCAACAATGAAATACTGATGGTATGAACAAGGTTTACAGATGGTACATTTGCACATGAGGGTGTGTGTGTTCGCTCCGGTACATGGGTGCATGAACAAGTGACTTTGATATTTAGCGATATTTCTCCACCCTCAGAGAACATTTTCAAGGATTTCTCCCTCCCTTTGAAATAGCAGAGTGTGTGTGTGTGTGTGTGTATGTGTGTGTGTGCTTGTGTGTGTGTGTGTGTGTGTGTGTGTGTGTGTGTGTGTGCGTGTGTCTTCATGGCAGCCAAAGTGTGTGTGTGTGTGTGTCTGTGTGTGTGTGTGTGTTGCATTATTTAATACTGCACACCCACCGTGCTGACAGCAGATGAGAGGAGACAGCGAGGCAGACAGGAGGCAGCTCGCCTTTGCGTACAGGGAGCTTTCTTTACTTCTGTCAGAAATTTGCATTTCAAGATGCCACCAAGAAACCCATGCAAACACACTCATAAATAGCCACCCATACACATAAGTGCCCAGAAATGCTCTAAAGCACCTGACAGTTAAAGATGTGCCCATTCAAATGAAAGAAACATTTGGAGGCTGTTTGTCAAAGAAATGTTTGTCGTGTAGTGCATTACATGTTACAGGACTGCTTCCGCTCTGATTGTCACTGAATTTGCTTATAAGTACTTACTGCCTGTGACACTGCATCATATATTATTTTGTCTTGAAGAAATACCAAAGATGTCTTATTGTATTTCATATTATGATTTGGGGCCTGAACCCAGTACTTATGGATTTATATACCTCTGTTAGTTCAGTTTACTTTGCCTTTCTGATTCATATCCCATTTTATCCCAATTTAACCCCTGGGAATTTGCCACAAGAGGTTGGATGCCAATAATGGGCGAGAAGGCTTGGAGTGCAGTCAGCTAGAATTCAACCCAAGGTGTATAGAGGTCAGGGCTCTGTGCAGGGCACTCGAGTGCACAGGAACATTGTCATGCTAGATTGTGTCTGGGCGTCATATTTCCAGTGAAGGGAAATTGTAATGTACATCGTACAAAGACATTTTAGACTATTGTGTACTTTCAACTTTGTGGCAACAGTTTGGGGAAGAACCACGTATTGGTGTGATGGTCGGGTGTCCACATACTTTTGGCCATATTGTGTTGCTATGATCAGTGGAGCAGAGGATCCTCACTCAATAGAGTGAAAATCATACTTCTATGGATTTGCTGTACATAATAATATTAATGATTCTTACTTAGTCTTCGTATGATTTGACAAAAGCTCAGAGAGTAGCACCACCATCCAGGAACCTTCTTTGCTTTTTATTGCATTGCCCATTGTTTCTTGGATATATTTTCTATTTAGGTATACTAATCTTTTTTATTATTATTATTTTACATTATAATCTTTTATAATACTCTCATGATTGCTTGATAAATTATGATCATGTCAAAATTAGAAGTAGCTTTGTCCACAAGCTTGCTGGTGTTGGTGGAACGAGGGACTGTGAGCCAGTTTTTATAAATTGCTTTAGGGTAAAAAATCTACTTGTTCTTTTCTGAAAAAGCTCCAATGATCTGTGTGCCAATACTTCCCTGGAGATCATGGTCAATACCATAGTTCTGGTGCAATTTTAGAGTACATTTCTCTCCTTCTACACAGATAAAAAAAACAAAGCTCACACATTCACACAAAAGTGTAAGCACACACACGGTTGGAAGTAGAGCATTGAATGTGTTGCTGAAGGTAGAGCACATAGTGTCAGAGCTCAAAAGCATTCAAAGGTAGCATTTATCAAGAATGAGCAGGTCCAGCAATTTGGAGCGCAAGAATGAAAGGAGGAGCAAATAAGTCGGCAAGAGGGAGAAAACTTTGCCCTCTCCTTTTCATCTGACTGTGCTTTCTTTAGAGTTCATTATTTTAGTCAGAACATTTTCTGTCAATACAGCTGTCTGGCTGGAACAGGCTTGTCAGTGTGAGGCGGCAGTATGGGGTGCTGGTGCTGATTGTTGAGGGAGGTTGTGGGAAGGGAATGGGTGAGGCAGCTGACTATTCCCTGTGAACACCTGAATACTGTTCTCGGGTCAGCTGAGATGGAAAGTTAGAACTGTTCTCAAGTTGTCTTAGTAGCAAGTAGAGTTTTTGATTGTTCTCAAGCATCTCACCCTGATTGTAAACTTAAAATCACACCAGAGACAAATATGCGTACCATAAGTGACCTTCCATACATTCAACTCCAATTGCGACAGTGCTAGTGGCAGAAATAGATAAACAGAACAATGAAACATGACATGAAACAGTGGGACAGGAAGCCCAGTGGGACAGAAAGGACAGGCAGGTAAAAAGCAAGTTGGAATCCATAAAGCCCTAGGCTCCACTGGCAGCAAGAAGCCTGGGCAGAATTAAATTTATTTAATTGATTCAACAAGTGACTTATAGAAAAACATATTAACAATCTATGTGTTAATAGTATGTGCTAATAGAAACAGATTGCATTTGCTTATAGCCAGGTAGATTACCTTAGTGTATGTCCACCTGGATTGAAGAGACTTCCTGTTACTTCATATTCCCAATACAATCTTAGATTCTTCAGGTTGATACCAAACATTCACAGCACAATTATTCATACTGCACCATCTATGCTCACAAAATTATCACCATGAACAGTTTGCTGAGTGTAAGCATGCATCCAGTGAATAAAGAGCACCATTTTATGAGGACAAAGTGCTGCAGAATCCTGATTTTACCAAACCATGTATTGTGCCGACAGATGGCTCTCATGTTGGGAGTGGTTTGATGTAAAAAATGGAAGAGTGAAGACCTATTACATCTATCAGCTGTAAGCTGTGCCCGAACCAGACGGAATATTTGACCTCAATGATGTGGATGGTTGAGTCATTCAAATATTACCTATTAGGCAAACACTTTGATTTGGAAATGGACTACAGAGTTCCTTTAGTAGTAGAATGAATTTATATTTTAATACCCTAAATATCACTTTTCAGTGCAAGCAAAAATTCTGGCTAAACTGCTACCTATCAACAATGTTTCCCCACCCCCTCATAACAATCTGATTATACAGCAGAGCACTATCAGCTCCAGCCTGATTCAGCCAAGGTGCAGCTTCCTGCATACCCACCGCTATCAGACTGTTTTAGTGGAAAACTACTTGAATTGGTGAAAGTCTTTCACAGTGATGTTTGTTGTTAAATGAGACCTTTTAGCTGTACTCATGTTCCAAACATGCGAATCAAGGAGTGATTTGACTGAATGCACGTTGGGGTGATGTCGACTGACGTGTCTTGGCCCAAATCTGCAGAAAATCTGTGGTAATTTTGAAAAATTGCAAGCTTCTCTGTATATTGTGGAACTGGCTTCATGTTTTTGTACTTGCTTGGAACTATTTGTCTTGAATGTGTTGTCGCAACCTCCAGTGCCACTTATAAATATTATACATGAATTGAAACTACTACAACACCATGAATATATGCACAGAGGCTCACATGGGCATTTTTTTATTATATTTTGCAATACGTTTGAATCGTATCTTTCCGGTTGAAGCTGCACTGGCCTGATTGCAGTAAATCAACTTCTCAAGGTATCAATACCACAATTCTATGTTCTATGCAAAAGCTTGCTTCAACTTCAAGCAACAGTTTTCCTATAACTGTATATTGGTCACCTAAACACACAATCTGGGTGTTTCTTTGTGACATTGTTGTGGACAGAACACTTGATTTTTTTTTTTTTTTTTTCTAAGTGAAATATGCCACCAACCAAGTGACGTTTTAAATCTATATCTGTTTTCTCCTCCTATGTATAAATATCTTCACGGGCCCAGGGACACTGGTGGTCTTGCTGGTGTTTATTATTCTATGTTTCTTGTTACTGAAAAACCTCTGCCTGGTGTAACTTTGAGTGCCTAGTTCTTAAACTGCATTGTAATAACGCTGTTCTTGCTATGGTGATCTACCAACCACCTAAACCAAACCCTTTGTTCTCTAAATTAACTGAGCTTGTACTATTACACTTGTAATTGGTGACTTGAACATTCATACATATCACATTACGGCTACATCTGAGTACAAAATTTTCACATTTTTTCTCAAATCCACATTGTTCTGTTTATCTTCTAATGCTAATCTTATTCAATTAAAAAAAACATATTGATTTATCCCCCCTATGTAACACTCTAACTAACCTTCCTATCAGAGTTTCTGTTGAGTCTGTCAAAAATGACCAATGTCCAAACCTTTTCTAGCTTTACTGTGAAATTTTAACCTATTAGAATTTCACAAAGTTAGAAAAGGTTCTGACATGATTTATCTTGGTTTCAATTGTTTATATCACAAAAACCTGCCATTTTAACAGGTTTTTGTAGAGATTTTATGCCCACTATATGAACAACATCAGCTAATGTTTTTCACTATCAACCATCTTCTAAAGCCCATCAATAGTCCCTTGCCGTACATTGAACAATGTCACAGATTCTTGAACTTTTTCACTCAGGCTATTAATAGTAGTAGTAGCTCTGCGACTGCCTCTGATTCCATTGACTTACCAATGCTTTTGTTTCCCTCCACATGTCTACAGTGGGGGAAATAAGTATTTGGTCCCCTGCTGATTTTGTACGTTTGCCCACTAACAAAGAAATGTTCAGTCTATAATTTTAATGGTAGGTTTATTAGAACAGTGAGAGACAGAATAACAACAAAAAATCCAGAAAAACGCATGTCAAAAATGTTATAAATTGATTTGCATGTTAATGAGGGAAATAAGTATTTGACCCCTCTGCAAAACATGACTTAGTACTTGGTAACGACTTAGTAATTACTTTTCATTTTCAATGCCCTGGCTGAGGGAAGGAGGTTCTCACCCAAGATTTGACGGTACATGGCCCAGTCCATCGTTCCTTTGATGCGGTGAAGTTGTCCTGTCCTCTTAGCAGAAAAACACCCACAAAGCATAATGTTTCCACCTCCATGTTTGATGGTGGGGATGGTGTTCTTGGGGTCATAGGCAGCATTCATCCTCCTCCAAACACGACGAGTTGAGTTGAGGCCAAAGAGCTCCATTTTGGTCTCATCTGACCACAACACTTTCACCCAGTTTTCCTCTGAATCATTCAGATGTTCATTAGCAAACTTCAGACGGGCATGTATATGTGCTTTCTAGAGCAAGTGCCTTGAGATCATTGACAAGATCCTCTTAGTCCTCTTAGATCCTCTTCGTAGTTCTGAGCTGATTCCTCACTGTTCTCATGATCATTGCAACTCCACGAGGTGAGATTTTGCATGGAGCCCCAGGCCGAGGGAGATTGACAGTTCTTTTGTGCTTTGGATAAAAGCGCTATATAAGTGCGCCATTTACCATTTACCAAATGCTTAAAATTAGCTAAATGTTCAGCTAATACAATTGTATTGTAATCTTCTGATACAGTTTCTGTTCAGCTGAGAGACTATTGTGAGCCAATGGATACATTAATATATTCTGCACCTTCACACTCTTGCCAGCTCAGCAGACAGAGGTTAACTGAAGAGGCAATCAGCAAGTAGCGTCTGCACATTGGCCTCAGGTCAGCTGATGTGAACTCCATTCTGATCCACTTAGACTGAGAGAATGAGCAGTGGTTCATCTAAGCACACTTACAGGTTAGATTTGGTGATAAAAAAAAATCTGCTGCTGAAGAATCCCTTAATCCCACATTGGCTGAAAAAATGAGTAACTTCAGAGTTGCGGCAGAGTTTGTTTTAAACCATTTTCAGAAATCTTATGGATCTCATAAGAAAGTGTAAGAAAGAATGTGCTGGAAAGGTTGCTTACTGCACAAAAGAAAGAAGAAATACACACACCACAAGATATGTCTTAAGAACAAATTCAAAAGCTATCTTGCTTGTTGGATTTGAGGAAGGCATAGTAGTTGAGAGAACTGATTCAGCAGTCATTTCTTCTGAGGGAAGATTTTATGCAGTAAGTTAAAAACCTTGGTTCAAAAGTTCACTCCTCACTTTAACAAACATGATTCAAGATTCAAGTTGAAATGATTTATTAAGGTGTTTGTCACTGTGGAGTTCAATGTAAATGTAATTTCCCTCTACTAAGGTGTTATTGCAAAAAACAAAACAGATTGCATGGTATTTTCTTATGTTCAAAAATGCCTTTTGGACAAGGTATTGCACACTTTTGAAATGCTATTTTAATCATCTTTCCCTGTTTTGAATGTTAAACAGAGAACATGTTTAACATTCAGTAGACCATATGGGCCCAACCACTACTCCAACATTTTCCAGCCAAGGTATGGAAGATTCCTTACTGTGACCAATTCCATAAACCTTTTCACAATGTCTTACAAATGATTACTTTATACTAATTTTCTTCCAATAATATCTCAATCATAAATCAATAGCTTTTTTTCATTTACAGATTGTCTATCAGCTATAACATTAAAACTATGTGCCTAATACTGTGTAATATTGTATAGGTTCTCCTTGTGCAACTAAAACAAAATACAAATGAGGCATAGACTCAGCAATACCTCTGAAGGTGTGCTGTTGCATCTGGCACCAAGACATTATCATCAGATCCTTTAAGTCCTGTAAGTTTTTTCCTGTAAATTTTCAGGGTATAAACTGAGCCTACCAAAGAGTGAATGTTTACCAATAAACCAATCTGGCCAAAAGATAAAACAGACTGAAATACCTTTTCGCTTGGAGCACTCAAAATTCAAATATCTCAGAGTCAACGTCACTCATTCCTATTCTGCATTAATGGCTGCAAATTTCACACCCTTAAT
>JAFFST010054287.1:504013-533143 GCA_022414735.1 Noturus placidus
GGGGGGGGGGGGGGGGGGGGGGTAAGTCAATAGATCAATGTAATATAAATAGAATCATTTATTGCAGACTTAATTGCATGGCTCTTGACAGGGCTCCTTTCAACACCTAGCTCTGTGCAGATTCCAAAAGCCATTCCTGGTGAAAAAAACTCACCTTTTAATAACAAATAATCCTTATTAAAAAAAAAAAAAAAAACTCTTTGTAAAGTTGGCATTATGTAGTAGGAGGTCTTAAGATTAGCATGGCCCCTGCGCAAGGATGACACGCAAAATCGTGAAGCATTACCATATTTAGGGCGGCTGTGGCTCAGTTGGTAGAGCGGGTTGTCCACTAATCCACCAACCGTGGGGTTGCTGGTTCGAATCCCGGCCCGGGTGATCCCATGCCGAAGTGTCCTTGGGCAAGACACTGAACCCTAAGTTGCCCCCAATGGCAAGCTAGGACCTTGCATGCAGCTCTGCTACCATTGGTGTGTGAGTGTGCTCTCATTAGTAAGTCGCTTGTAAATGTAAAATGTAAAGGGATTTCTGCTAAGCTTTGAGACAATGTACCATTGTAAAAAGTGCTATTTAATTTGATAAATTTATTGTTCCCCCACAATTTTCTCACAAGTTTATTGCTTGTCAGTACTGTTTCTGTTCACTAGCAGTATTATCAGCATTACAAAACTCTTTAAAGTCAACTCATTATTTGGCCATAATATGACAGGACTATGATGACTCAGCAGGTTTCCCTCTCCTTAACACATCATTCTGATGCTGATAAAGCCTCATTCTGCTCCAGGCTAGTAAGACGGTTGACAGCAGAGAGAGAAATACAGCAGTAAAGTGGTCATTAAGTCATTGCTGAGGCCAGAGAAGCTCCAGTGTAGGCCATGGCCTCCCATAGAGTTTCATTACTGCAGCCTTTTACTCTCCATGCCATTGCTAGTGTTAATGCTTTTTAATCATGCTAATTATCACTGTACCAAAGGCATAGCTGAAGCAAGCTGAGCTAATGGGCAAGACATCAACCACACAAGTGCGAGTGCCATGCGATAAAATCCTATTAATGTGCTATGCCAAAATGTGCGCACATAAACACACACAGGCTTATGCACAAAGGCCAGGAGGAAGATCAATGCTGTGATCAATATAGACGTAAGCTTTTCAAAACGCTACAGCTGAAACAAAAACATGCTATAAAGCAGCTCAGGTCACTGATGTAATGTGCATGCTGTACACTCCATCATCTCCCGATTCAATACAAAGACCACCACAAAAAGAAGCCATCTTTTTCTCCCAGTCAACCACTTTCGTTTCTGTACTTTTTCATTCTATCTTCCAGACATACAGCCATTAAGGGAAAACAATTTTGAAAAAAAAAAAGCCTGTGCTAGTGAAAGCAAAGATTTTGACAGAAAAAAAACAATGACAGATAAGTGTCCATTCTGACATTAGGTTGTCTCATCAAGAATAGATCATTAGCATAGTGAAAACAATCAGAAGAGATTTAAGGAATACAAATTTAAGGTAGGACAGAAATTTGAGGGAAAAAGGTAGCATCTGAGGTGAGGCATTTGAATGGAGGGCTCATTCCCATGGTTACAATTGTTCCCTTGGTTACAGTACTGTAGAGACTTATGTAGAGTCCAGAATGCCTTTATATTATCTTAGAACATGTAGCCTGTTACATCTTGCTACTTCTGTAGACCTACTCAACCCATCCAGTATACATACCATCTCCTGGTGCATAACGTCACACAAACACATACATTCACATACACACACTTTTAAGTTTCTGTTGAAATCAGGTCCTCTTGCTGTTTCACTGCATGAATACAGACAAGCAGTCTTGAGCCTGGTTAATTCAGCATTGGAAGATCTTTTAAGAATTACGTGAAATGAACTCTCGAATAACAGGAATGTCTGATGTTCTTCAGAAAAGTAAGAACTAGAATAAAGAATGTAAAAATGTATATTGTGTAGGTTATGTTGAGATGCAATGTATATTTAACAATTCTACTTTATCTAATTATTGTTGAAAAATGTAATCTCATAAGATTGACTTGTATGTATAGCTCTATGCAAATATGTTCTTTACAATCTTGTCTAGGTAAATATGTAATTCAGGCACTGATGTTTGGTGAGGAGGTCTGGCATGCAGTCAGTGTTCATCCAGTTCATCCCAAAGGTGTTCAGTGGGTTTGAGGCCAGGACTCTTGAGTTCTTCTACTCCAACTTTGGCAAACCATGTATTCAGGGAGCTCGCTCTGTGCATGGGGCATTTTGTCATGCTGGAGCAGGTTTGGTCCTCTTAGTCCCCGTGAAGGGAAATCGTAACGCTACAGCATCCAATGACATCCTATACAATTGTGTACTTCCAACTTTGTGAAAACAGTTTGGGAAAGGAAAACATATGGGTGCAATGGTCAAGTGTCCATAAACTTTTAGTCATTTAGTGTACATCACTCCCATGCCTTGTGTGAATGGGAGGTAGAGCCATGTGATCAATGTTTGAAGAATCAAATATCTGAGGCAAGCCACTGTCAACCACTCTCAAATGATTCTTTAAAAGATTATTTAACAGTTAGGAAAGTATAATATTTCTTGATTTTGGTTAAAAATGTGTCATAATTCAATATCTTATTGGAAGAAAATAAGTGTGGATTTTGACATACATATGTTTTGGATCATTGTTCTGCTGGAAGATCGAATCATGACTCTTGGTGGAAGTAGTCTGGTATTCATTTATGATCTAGTACTTGATGGAGTCCATGATACCATGTATCCTAACAAGGTTTCTAGGGCCTTTGGAGGAAGAATAATCCCATATACTCACATATCATCTGCCATATGTAACTGCAGAGTTTTTGCTCTATAACCATCCATCTTTTTACACCAATCCAACCATGAGGGTTTTGTTGGCAAAAGCAACAAATAAACAAAAACCCAGTTCTAGGCAAAATTCCAGTAGTGTCTAGTGAACACCAGGCACTTACTTTCTAGTTAGATGTAAGAAAAGGGTTCTTCTTTCATGCCTTCTAAATATTTTTGTGGCATGGTTTTGTGTAATTTTAGATTTGGATTACTTTGGTGATCTAAAATGTTGCCATCCTCCTCACTGTGTGGGAGGGCAATATAGGCTTTGGTCTCATTTGTGTATTCTCTAGTCTTCCTCATACTGATGAATGACTAAGATATTCTGGCCTCTGCGTCACTTCATATTTATCAGGCAGCACATTGTTCATACAAATGTTCAGGCAGTTATTGACAGAAGAAAACAGTCTACATTGTTGACCTGGGACTCTCTAGTGCTGCTGTAGTAAGTGAAGTATGCTTCTGGATTTTCTCTGCATATCTACTAAGGTGATTGTCTTACAGTGGCACTAAGTCTAGCCAAGTTTTATTGAGATCTACAGCTGTGAAGAGCTCCAAATTACCCCCCAGTCTGCTTAATGGACTTAATCAGCAGTGTTTACACACACACACACACACACACACACACACACACACACACACTTAACAAGAGTCTACAGTCAGTCAAACGTCCACCAATCTTCAGACAAACCCCTGTGGTGTCTGTAATCCAGTACCAATCAATGGCTCAAAAGTTCCCAGGGGTCAAAGGTCATACACAATCAGAGGTGGGGAAACACAAGCTATGGGGCCCAAATCAACACTCAAATAAAGGCATGGGTGGTTTGTTATGGCTTCAAACTAAACATGAAAAAATATGCTGATTTTTAGGGTACTTTCATGCTTGAGCTGTTTTCCAAGCTCAATGTTGTTTGCACTGAGATTTTGGTTAAGTGTGAAAGCTGTTTTCAACCTGTGTGCGGGTCAGAAAACTGATCTCTACCTGAAAATGGTCATATGGGGAATTTTTTAAGTGATCTTGCTTGCTGACCACTAAATGTGTGAAAGAAATCTGCTCCTAGGCCTCGGTATTAAATGTGATTTCTCAAGTTTCACAATAGGAAATGTGTAGAGCAAAGACAGATCAAACAAATTTATCAATTTGTATAGCACTTTTACAATGGTACATTGTCTCAAAGCAGCTTTACAGAAATATCATTTTTACATTTACAAGCGACTTACTAATGAGATCACATTCACACACCAATGGTAGCAGAGCTGCATGCAAGGTGCTAGCTTGCCATCGAGGGCAACTTAGGGTTCAGTGTCTTGCCCAAGGACACTTCGGCATGGGATCACCCGGGCCGGGATTCGAACCACCAACCCTACGGTTAGTGGGTTAGTGGACAACCTGCTCTACCGACTGAGCCACAGCCGCCCAAACAACCAATTCAAACTGAATTTAAAACCCTTTTAAAAACCACTGAATAGTTTTTTATAGTGCAAGTTGCGTTGGCTGAGAGGACTCACCTCAACTGTAAATCAGTGTCCAGTAAAAATAAAGTACTAAATACCGTATTTTCCGGTGTATAAGCCGCTACTTTTTCCACACGCTTTGAACACTGCATCTTAAACAACGATGCGGCTAATTTATGGATTTTTACGGGCTAACGAACTTCATGCCGCCAAAACATTTAGCCTCGTCACATCAGACCAATGAAATTACCAAACAGGTCACAGTGGACCAATAAAACTGTTGGAATTGCCACGCCTCGCCAGTGGGTAGTACTGTGGACACGTTACTCCTTCTTTACTGGTTGCACACTTCTTGGTTGCACACTTTTTGTGTTGTCGTTTTGATGTGTGTAATCTGCACCAGGTGTTCAGCGATAAGTGCCTTGTTTATACGCCTGAGTTACTGCGGACTGCATTGTTTGTAGTATGTTTGTTACTCTAAGTATCTCTTATATTCCTGAATTTAGTTTGAGTTCTACCAGTAGCATCATAAAATTTGTTAGTATGTATGCTGTCTTCACTAAGGAGTAATAAAGACATTGACCTGCACATGCTTCTGTCTCTGCCTTGTTCCATGACACCAATTCTGTTCTAAATTCTTCAGATCAGTCATTTTGTTTTTCCTAATGTTACGGCTTGCATTGCGACGCAGCCGCGGACTAATAAAGACTCTCGTTTTGTTTTGTTCCTGCTCGGACATTGGATTAAGTTTCATCATGATTTGCCCCAGGTGTGTTTTAGTTTGATCATGTGTCTTTTTTAAACCCCTTGGTTACTGTGCACGGGGCGCGTTATTGTTTATGTGTTTCCTATTATGTACGTGTGTGAAGAACATCCATACGTGTGTGAAGAACATCCAATGTAGCATCTGTAGTTAGCAGTTAGCATGCTAAGCGGTCTATGTGTTATGCCTCGTATTCTGCCTCGGCCCTAGTTTCATGTTTCCTAAGTATAGACCGTACTCCTTTGTTTACACGTGTTCAGTTTCTGTTTGTTTAATAATAGACTACATCCCCTGTGACTACTTCCTGTTTAAGCCTGGTCTGTAACACCTGATAGGCAACTGTATTTTTATTTATTTTTTTTAATCAGCCCTGTTACCGGCTCTGTTCGGAAAGCATTTAAAAGTTAAAAATAATCTTTGTGTAACATCTTTTTGTGTAAATATCTCCTGTTACAAGGCGGACACCTGCGGCCTATATATGTACAATTTTTGTTTTCTTTTCAAATTTGGTGGGTGTGGCTTATATTCAGGTGCACTCTATAGTCCGGAAAGTACGGTAATAATTTTTAAACCTTTATTAAATAAACATAATTTTAAAATTCTAGTGGTGCACATGTACTCTTCTTTAAAAAAACAAAAACAAAAAAATATATATGTGCACTGAAAAATTACAATCAATCTATGGCTTGGGTGGGCATGGTGACTTTTGCCTCACACCTCTAGGGTTGGGGGTTTGATTCCCGCCTTTCCCCGTGCTTCGGCGGTTTCCTCCATGTTTCATCCCCCAGTTCAAAGACATGCATTTGTAGACTGCCTGGCATCTCTAAATTGTCTGTAGTGTGTAACTGAATGTGTGAGTGTGTGGCGATTGTGCCCTGCGATGGGTTGGCACCCCATCTAGGGTTTCCCTGGCCTTGTGCCCTGAGTCCTCTGAGATAGGCTCCAGGCTCCACGCAACCCTGTGTAGGATAAGCGGTATGGGAAATGGATGGATGGATCTATGGTTCACAATGCATTTGTATGGAAAAAAAAGTGCAATGATGATGCCATCCCAATGAGCTCAGAATGCAATCCGTTTACACACTGAAGTATTCAAGCTGAATGTGAAGACACCCTCAAATTGTGCTTTACTTTCAGTAACATGACTTAATGGTATTAAATGGAGAATGATAACACAGTGACAGTGATGTCCTATGATCCTTTTTGCCCTTTTTGTTCCTTTGGCTAATCTGCTGCTCATGAGGCATGTGTCCAGCCATGCATTTAATAATTAATATAAATTGAAATATGTTGATTTAACAAGCCATTGAGTGAATAAACCACTCGTGCAATTCTCTTTTGACTCCTGCATCCCTGATCAGTCCAAAACCCAATGTCAGTGCTACAGTTGTGCTTTAAAGTCTTATAAGGTAATATCAGTGGACCTGGCAGTTAGTTTTAGCATAAATGTCAGCCTATTCTACCTAAGGCAAAGCTGTGTACCAAGGGGAATCAGAACAGATTATGCAATCATATTACTGAAGGAATAAAAATTCACTGGCCACTGAAACAACAGAGGAAATCAGCATGAGAAACTTTAAACAGTTCTTTAAATGAATAATTCTGTAAATAACTTAAGGAACTCATGATATGGAATGTGGTCTTCTCGAACTGTTTATCAAGACTACATTTTACTTACTACATCTTGAGGCTGATCATTTTATGCCTCATTTTGCATTAGACTGGAGAAATGCGCAACCCTCTGAGTCATGTAATAAAAGCTAAAGTGAACTCAAGTGTAAGGTTCACCCAGAATAGTTTTCAGTTTATAGACTTTAAGTATATTTTCTGAGATATTTGAGATATCTTCTGCTCTAGTTCCATTATACATAGGTATTGATGTGATGCACCAAAGCTGTAGACATATTTGTAAAATTGCATTATTTCATTGATGACCTTTCGAGATTGTAATCCATGCTGCTTTCCAAAAGGCCTTAAAATATTAAAACCTTTTCTAGGTGAATTTTATTGACACATTTATGTATGGCTGAACTGCTACTTGTATTGAACATGAAATGATAAACTGTGTATTCAAGCATAAGTGTTGAGTTGCAGAATGGAGAAGGATGTGTAGTAAAAGGGGAAATGAAAAGAGAAAGTTGTCAAGCATGCCCGTGTGCTCTAGTCAGACTAGGCAGAATTATATCAGAACAAAACCTGAGGCTCTAAATAGATATTCTTTAAAATGTTATCTTTAACATGCTGAGAGAGAGTACTTACAGTAGGTGTATGTTTTTTTTAAAGGTCACTGAGTGTCATAACAGAGGAGAGAAGAAGTGAAGGAAGCAAGCCAGTAAAGAAGAAAATGTTTGTCGCATTCACTAATCAAACCCATTTCCTGCTGTATCTTAGAAGCAGATTTTCATTTACAATTAGTTTCTCTGTTCATCTGGAGCACATCACATCTAAAGCATGTAGACTGCAGGGATACAGCTATAGGCACACACACACACAAACTCACACTTGCACACAAATTTGTTGCCTTGAAGTCCACATTTATTGCAATTTCAAAAAACCTGAAATGGAGTTATTAAAAGTGGGAGATTACCTTTAAATGCATCATATAAAAAGATTACTGCAGTCAGCGTTAAAGAAATAAATTAGTAAACCTTCCAGACCAATGCTACGGCGATATTAAATGGACGACATGCAAAGCTTCAGTCTGCAGTCATGTGCTTACATCAGCTGGAGTTTTAGTCCAACCTTCCAGCTAACACTGTACAGATGCCCTAGTTTTACACTGCTTATTTACACTGCCTGAGAATGACCATGTCTAACATCTTTTTTTAAAAGGCACTCTTGCTTTCTAACTGGATCTTCTTTTTCTATCTACAGTATGTATCTGTCCCTCTCTATATTTATGGTATTAGACCCTCGAGAGTTGGAGTCCAGGCCTGGTCTATGATTTCCCTACTTTAATACACATATAAGACCTGTAGCCAGTTGCACAAGTTGAACTAAAGTTCAGTGAGTAAAATCCATGCAGTGAGATCTTCAAACTAGCACCTCACAGAATTTAATTTGCACCATAGACACTTAACCCAACATGTATTATCTTGACATGCAGTACGGGATTTAACATCTTTCTCGTTCGTTGTTACACATTTACCTGAAGTAAGTCAATAAATACTAATAGTACTTGAGTTGATCATAATTCAACAGTAAGCAAATTAACAAATCCAGTGGTGTTCTCAAGTATCCACTTGATCTGCGCTTGCTCTTTATTCTGCTTTTCAGCTTGGATCTCAACTAATTTAATGGCAATTTAACAGTGTACTACAGCAACCAACAAAAGCAAAGCAGCCACTAATTTAATCTGCATTAAAATATGCTGAATGACAGGGAAAGGTAAGGATGGATGCTCATGGACATATATATATATATATATATGAAGGTTCACCTAAACTAGACAGGGGCAGCATGGTGGAGCAATGGATAGCTTGAAACTCACATCTCCAGAGTGCTTTGTTCAATCCTGAGCTTAGGTTACTGTTTGGTATGTTCCTCCTCCTGTGTCCTCGGGACATGGGTGTCCTCCAGTTTCTCTGGTTTCCTTTCACCTCTTAAAAACATGCCAGTAGGTGGATTGGCTAAAATAAATTCCTCCTTCATGTGAATGAGTGTGTGAATATACTGTATGGGTGCGTGGTGCCCTGTAATGGACTGATGTCCCATCCAGGGTGTCACGCCTTGGCCAGCAGATAGCACCAAAAACACGAACTCCGTCTGGTCACATGTCTTTTTGTTTTTGCTCACCTTTGCTTCCTGCTCGGAGATAGCATGACATAATCATGATTTGCACCTGTTATCAATTGTCTTGACAATTAGTGTTGGATACTTAAACCCCTGGGTTTGAAGCGCACAGGGCTCGTTATTATATGTTTGAACTGTGTTGACCGTGGGAAGAGGGGAAAAGCCTCTTTGTATGTTTGTTTAACCTAGCTGGATGTTAGAGGGTTTGGAGTACCCGTTTAGTGGAAGCTAGAGATAGCACTTAGCAATCCATGCTAAGTAGTTCTTGTTTTTGTTTTTGTTTGTTTAATAATAAAGACTCCTGCATTTACTTCCTGCCTCCACCGATTTCGTGACAGAATAACGAGCCTCACCATGGAAGTAGTGGGAGCATCCGAGTTTGCTTGGTATTTCCCCACAAGGGAGGAGTATTACGCCTGGCACGCCAAAAGAACCAAGCAAGCCAAGTTGAGCAACAAAGCCTTAGCCGAATTAACGCGGCTATGGCGCGGGTACGGCAACAGTCGGCACAGTTAACCTGGCTAAAGCAATTAGGTGGATGCGAACCACAGCTGCTTACGCTATTCGAGGAGCACCTCACCGAACAGCTAGAAGAAATCGAGTGCCTGTGGGCGCAACATCGGCGGCTGCAGCAAGCCCAACCCCGCGCCATGTTATCTCCGGTATCGGGCGCTTCGCCCATGTCCACATCTGAGAGCCATGATTCCCACGTGCCCACGTCTGAGAGCCCTGTTTCCCATGTGGCCATGTCTGAGAGCCCTGTTTCCCACGTGTCCACGTCTGAGAGCCCTGTTTCCCCTGTGTCCGAGCCCGAGAGCCCAGTTTCGTCCCTGTCCGAGCCCGGGAGCCCAGTTTCGTCCCTGTCCGAGCCCGGGAGCCCAGTTTTGTCCCGGCCCGAGAGCCAAGTCACGTCCGAGAGCCAAGTCACGTCCAGGCCACAGAGCCCAGGCACGTCCAGGTCCAGGCCGCAGAGCCAAGGCACGTCCAAGTCCAGGCTGCAGAGCCCAAGCACGTCCACATCCAGGCCGCAGAGTCCAGGCACGTCCACGTCCAGGTCTGCGTTTCCGAGCCTCTGTGGGAGACGCCCTGCGTTTCCGAGCCTCTGTGGGAGACGCCCTGCGTTCCTGAGCAGCCAGAGGCTGCTCCCCGACCTTCAGCACCAGAGGGAGTGTTCCATGACATAATCATGATTTGCACCTGTTATCAATTGTCTTGGCAATTAGTGTTGGATACTTAAACCCCTGGGTTTGAAGCGCACGGGGCTCGTTATTATATGTTTGAACTGTGTTGACCATGGGAAGAGGGGAAAAGTCTGTTTGTATTTTGGTTTAACCTAGTTAGATGTTAGAAGGTTTGGAGTACTCATTTAGTGGAAGCTAGAGATAACAATTAGCAATCCATGCTAAGTAGTTCTTGTTTTTGTTTGTTTAATAATAAAGACTCCTTCATTTACTTCCTTCCTCCACCGATTTTGTGAAACAAACAAACTGAACATCATATGCTTTTTTCCCAATCTTCAACTGCCTAATTTCGCTGAGCCTGTGCTGCAGATTCCTGTTCTTGGCTGAGAAGAGAGGAATCTGATCTGTTCTTTTGCCATTGTAGCTCATCCGCCTTAAGGTTCGTCATGTTGTACATTCTGAGATTTTTTCTGCTCAGCACGGTTCTAAACCATGGTTATTTGAGTTACTGTAGCCTTCCTGACAGCTTTAACTGGTTTGGTCATTCTCCTCTGATCTCTCACAGCAGCAAGGTGTTTTTCCACTTCATATTATTTTTTTGTTTTTTTTCAGCATTCTGTTTCTGTATGATCGTTAGAGACTGTTGTGCATGAAAACACACTTAATGGCAAATTTTGAATAAATCAGTAGCTTGACTGACAGGTCAAGTAGTCTGTGACAGTTGATTATTCACAATATTGTTTTTATTCTACTGTTTGTTTATAGAGCCAGACGTCCAACAGACTCCAGAGTTTTTCCATCTAATCATCCATCTTCCATACCACTTATCCTAAAAAGGGTCATGGAGGAGCCTGAAGCCTATCGCAGGGAAATATGGGCACAAGTCGGGGGACACCCTTTCATTTGAGCAAATATTCACCTTTTCATTTGAGCAAATATTTACAGACATTTCTAGAATGTAAAGGGGAACTTTATCAAATATTACAGAAAGTATCATGAGTTCAAAATCAGTGACACCACCTTTAAATCGAGTATATGAAGGAAAATCACTGCACTGTGCAAAATTGTGTAAAACATGATCTCAAAGAAAAACATATCTGTGTTACTGTATATTATAGACCTGCTGTCACAGCAGCATTCATTGAAATTGTACTGTATTTACATGCATCGAAATGAAACAGCTGTAACGTTTGTATAATTGAATTACAAATGTATTAAAAATGCAGTAACCCACATTCAGGGCATTTTGTCAGACGTTTTATAATAAATCAAAGAATTGTCCTCCTAAGTCAAACATAAAATGGTGTAGCTAAATCTGTATGTCCACAAAAGTGCTTCAGCTCGCAATATTCCCCTTGAGGTTTTCACAATTTGTCTGCACTGCGGTAACAGGGTCATGCCCTGAAAATGGGCATCGATTGGATGAGTTCACGCTACACAGCATGTCTAATACACATTCACACCAAGTTGCACACTCTGGAAAGATTTTCCCCCCATTTCTGGTTGGTTAGTTGGCTAGACAAACATGTGCACACTCCATCTCACACACACACGCACACACACACACACACACACACATACACACGTGCGTGCTTGGTTGTTAAGTAAATTCCTGGCTATGAATGACCTCATGGGAGATGCAAGCTATGTAACGCATGTCACTGTCTGTCAGTCACATGCTGTAGCTAACAGCCACAAACACAGAGACAGAAAGATAGGAAAGAAGACAGAGAGGGAAAGGTTTGGGGATGGAGAGAGGCTAGTTGCCAAGATTAGCAGCTACACTAGCATGACATGTTGGACTCTTATCCAATCATATCTAAAGCTAGGGTTATAGGGCCCTCCTGGTTAATCGATGGTTCCCTAATTAAAAATTATTAAAATATCTCTCTCTCTCTCTCTCTCTCTCTCTCTTTATCTCTCTCTCTCTCTCTCTGCCTCGCTTTCTTTGTGTGGGTGGATAGAGGTATTGGGGGCAGTTGGCAGACTTTTCTAATTAGCACAGAAGGCCAGATAAAAGCCAAAATACCTGATCTTGCTGACATTCTCTTGCACTTTCTCCATCTCTCGTTTTCTGTGAATATGTCAGTGTAATTAAGGCTCCTGTGATCAGTTTGACAGCGGTTTAATGTCATGGGATCACAGGGCGAAAGGTTGGGCCATAGAGTTCACCCTATGTATTCATGAATGTATGCATCCATGTGATAGAACGACATTGTGGAGCAATGTTTTTTCAGTACTTTTTGCATATTGGGATCTACAGCCAAAAAATAAACCCCAGCACACGTCACATCCACCATGTCGACAATATTCTCTCACAGATCCTCACTGTAAATTATACAGTGATGCACCATAAAACATGCCCAGGACAACACTGTTTTAATAAAAGATGATTTGTTTATAGCACCCATTTTGAAGAGTAGCTGCTTGATAGTAATTATCTTGCTCCCAGAGTTTTCCCTGAGTATATTTCCTCTCCCTACTGACTTTCTTTTGTTTTCATTTCAGGTGCTGCAGCTTAAGTTGGCTTGTGCAGTCCATCCACTCCCTCTCTTCCAG
The DNA here is from genome assembly GCA_022414735.1 of Noturus placidus. Classification (NCBI taxonomy): domain Eukaryota; kingdom Metazoa; phylum Chordata; class Actinopteri; order Siluriformes; family Ictaluridae; genus Noturus; species Noturus placidus. Next base: position 516,623 of record JAFFST010054287.1, read on the forward strand.
CTCTACCTGGCACCTGCTGTTGACCACCTAGTTTAGGTAGCTTTTGTAGCCGAGCATCTCAGCATCTCTAACAACTACTTTTTTTTTTTGTTGTTGAAAGTTTTGTTTTCAAGGCTGTGGCTCCCTATGAAAGATTTTCTTTTTTTCTTTTCAGTGTTTTGTTAAATATTTATCTATACTGAATTTTTTTTAGGCAAATTGATCTAGTATTTCTTTTTTAATCATTTTTTAAACAAATATAAAATTATTAAGCAAATAATACATATTCATATAATCAAACATATTCACATAAAACCTTTGTTAAAATTTGTTATAGCTTTTCTCAAATGGTCAAATATTCAAATGTCACATATGAGAATGTACAGTAAGGTTAAAAGGGATTAACATCACTCAATTACAGCTGCACAAAACAAATATATTGAAGTGTAATGAGCAAAACCTGACATTGTTTTTAATTGAAAACTTGTTTCACTGAAAAACTGTTTTTGCTTTCATCACCTTGATGAGTTTAGGAATTTGAGTCCTGTGGCTTTATCATTTTCACCCGTGCCTCTATTATTAAACTTGCCAATTATATGGGAGGATCGGTCCTTCTTAAGTGGTCCAACAATTGCAAAGTTGGTTACATGAGCGTTTTTAATTTTTCAATAAATCAATAAATAAATAAAAGTAGGGATTACCTCTTGTCATTGTAAAACCACCTGTTTTTATATTTTATTATTGGTTTAACTTCAGTGCTATGGCCATATTTGTCATGGCAAACAACTAATTTTTGTTAGACAGCTGTTTACGGAAACTTAAATACTTTAGGTCAGGCTGGTCCGAGCTCCCTGGAACAAAAACTGATCTCTAGCGCATATATAAACATTTTGCTCATTCATGTTCCTTAGACTTAGATCTTAAGTCCAAATGTAATGGTCAACGTTGTTCATATTTCCAGTTTTAGAGTTGATTTATAATGGGAAGGTTTCGAGTCGCAGTCTTAATTTTAGTGGGTACCTAGGTAAGTATAGCATGCATGCATTGCCTCTTCAAACATAATATCCATAAGAGTGAAATATGTGTGTAAAAAAAAAATCATGGTAATAATGTTTTGTTTTAATGACACCATGCTTGGTGTGGGCTCTGCTATGGCATTGGAGGTGCATGATTATGTATTCTTCTCCTCTACCCTAACATTTACTGACTGACTGCAGGACACATGGAGCCATGCCTGTCAATGTGGATGAGTACTGAATATGCCACAAGCTAACTATTTAATCTAGGTTCAGGATGTTTTGGCATTTATTATTTAAATTGTACACTAGTCAAACTGGCAAAACAAGTTTAATGTTTCCAGAGTGAAACGATGCCTGTAGGAAACACTTGTAATTCCTTCTTATTAAATTCATATTAATTGGATACCTAAAACAACCTAGTAGTTTCCAGTCTAGTAGTAAATGTTAGTGAGCCAGATGTAAACAGCTGGTTGTTAGCATTAATCTTTTTACTAGGCAAATACACAATTGTGTGGGCAGAGCAGATATGTGTTACAAAATAATTGGCTAAAATTAGGGGGTAGAATATCATGTTTGGATATATCTGTTTTCAAATGTGGAAAAGTTAAAATGAAGATTGTTTAGCTAGCTGTATATTATGCAGGTTACTAGTTAGTAGCAAAAAAAATGACTTCCATATTGAAATATTAGTCTACTATGTCGATCTGTGCTGCATAGTGGTGTAATGTGATGATAATCTTTTTATGTGTTTTGTGGAAGGTTATTTTGATCCATTTATTTATTTTCACTTAAATATGAACCCTATCACTATGCTCCCAGAAACACTGGAAATCACAGAGATCAAAATGCCAGCATTTTCAGCATTGTGTATGAATTCTGGCTCTAACAGTTCCTCAACCTCAGCTACATCAATCAATTTAATAATTTTTCTGTACATGAGATGTGCATGAGTTTTTGTTTGTTTTATTCTGCCTATAGCGGTATAATTATTTTTTTTGTATGTAGACCGTCATGTGACATTTTCTAAGTAATTTAGATGGTTCAATTTACCAAAATTTTAACCAACTGGTATCTTAATTTAAACCACCTCAAGCTGAACCTAAGGATTGCTTAGGTTATAAAGTTACAGTTACTAAGCTACAGTGTCACAAGGCTGAATGTTTATGGAAGCAGACGCGGGCGGCCGGTGTGTAGCGTGGTATCAGAAAGTTCTAGAGACGTAGTCAAAATACAGGCAGGGTCAAACGATCAGACAAACAGAGCAAACTGGGACAGGCAAAAGGTGTAGTCAAAACCGGAAACAGAAGTCAAGGATTATGAGAAGGCAATACGAGATAGGAAGGCTTGGTAACGCAGATAAACAAACAAATTAACTAAACATATACTTTGCATGGACTCAGGGTGAATCACAGCAATATATACTAGTGGTGAGAGTGAGTGCGTGATTGCTGCCATGTGTGTCTGATCAGAACTCCGGGGATGGTGAGCGCATGTGTGCATGAGAGGTGAGTGTGTTATCTTGGGAAATTGAGGTCTGATCTGGCTGAGCTGTGACATACAGTTACTAAGGATATTTCTTTGTTTATATCTAAGTGGCATTTGTATGAATGCTCACAAATAACTTTTGATTGCCTCTCTATTCTTAAAAAAAGAAAAAGAAAATCTCTTTATTTTCTATCTGTTTACGGGTGGAGCATGCCCAGGCACCCAGCTAGATCAGGACCGGGGATCTTGTATGGATCTGGAAGAGGTGCCGGAGACAAGCACGCGGCTCTATCTCTTGCTCTGTCTTCCAGGTCTGACTCTCCACCGGAATTTTTAGATTGTGTCATGACTCCTTCTTGCACTATGAAAAGCCAAAACATCCTCTCTGACTCCAAGGAGCCAGAAGGGGGAGCAATTGCACCAAAAACAGAGGGTAGCTCTCAAGCATATAAAGAGGTGCTTGAAGTAATTATTAGGGGAGTAGAAAACTTTATCTAGACTGGACAGGGAAGAGAAAATAGCTTGTACCAGGCTGGGAAAGTGCTTTCTTCCCAGTGAATACAATTCTCCCTCAGACCACAGAAAACTCACCCTTTTTACAGAAGTCCATGATGAAATATCACACTTCTGGGGAAAACCATACACTAGCCGTATATATATATAAAACTCTGCAACATCGGCTCATTCGGCCATCGTTGGGAATGAACAGCATGGCTATTTAGCTATGCCAAAGGTGGAGGAGGTGCTTGTGAGCTACCTATCTCTATCAACAGTAGGTAATTTATGCTTTGTCATCCAAGCCATGTAAGGCCATCTCGGCATTGGTTGGAAAAGCTTATGTTGTAGCTTGTCTCACTTGTAGTTCACTGCATACAATGGCAGTGTTGCAGGCCTACCAAGCAGACATTCTGAATGAGCTTGACATTGAGGAGGGAATTGAGCTTGAGGGAGTGGCATAGCTTCGTTGTGCCAAGGATTTGTTTCCAAGGATTTGTTTCTCTGGGTGACCAAGCATGAATGTGGAAGAGTTAACTAAAAGGCCATCTAGCAACATGGAAACTACTGCCAAATGTGTCTCCATGTCCACCATAGAAAAGGGTTACGAGAGCACGCTGGTAATTGCAATGTCACCTGATCATGGCATGCCTTTAAATAGGCATGATTTCACATAAGCTTCACATGCCAGACAAACGTGAGGGCTCTTCCAACAGTGTGAGGCTCACCAAAGTCTTGTTCCCTTTTTAGGGAACAGGGTTACGTGCGTAACACAGATGTTTTATTTTTATTACTTTTTTTTTTCTGTATGCTCAACATAATGTATTGTTTATACTTCAGCAAAAGTGCAATCCCACAGAATCATGCATGAACACATTAATTTTTACTTCATCATGGACTTTGATCATGGACTCAAAATCATGGATCAAACTGAAATAGCTTTGTATCTGTCAGTGATTGACAACTTCCACATTAGTGTATGACACTGGAGAAGGAGACACCCATCTCTCTTAATGTGGAGAGAAAATCCATATCTACAGTGGGCAATTATCACATTTATGTTGGTGATGGTGAAGATTCCAAAGTGCATGTAACACCAGTCACCCACTCACAAGGTGCAATTTTCTCAGGATAAAATTGTGTCATGAGAAAACAGCTATTTGTTATGTCGAGATCACAATAAAAGTAAGTTGTGATCATGAGAAAACAAGAAAGGAAAAAAATGGTGCTGATTTCTTCCATTTTTGTGAATATCTCATACTAAATAGTTTTAGATCTTCAAACAAAATACAACATAAAACAAAGGCAACCGGAGTAAACACACAATAGATTTTATTTATTTATTTATTTTTGTTGAAGCAAAAAATAATTATCCAACACCCATGTGAAAAACAAATCGCCCCTTTAAACTTAAAATCTGGTTGTGCCAAATTTATCAGCAATAACTACAACCAACACTTCCCGATAACTGGAGATCGGTCTTTCTCAGCACTGTGATGGAATTCTGCTTCTTTTTTAAGTCATTCAGAGGTGGACATTCAGTCATTCTTTGAACCATTGCCTTGCTCCATAATCCAGTTGCACTTGAGTTTCAATTTACGGACTGAAGACCGAACATAATCCAGAATTTATGTTTCCCTCTATTATTGCAAGTTGCTTTGGCCCAGAAGCAGCAAAGCATCCCCACACCATCACACTCCACCACCATGCTTGACTGCCAGTATGATGTTCTTTTTGTGGAATTCTATGCTTGGTTTGCTCCAGATGAAACGGGACCCCTGTCTTCCAAAACGTTCCACTTTCAAATCATCAATCGAGAGAACATTCTCCCAGAGGCTTTGAGGATCATCAAGGTATGTTTTGGCAATGTTGTGATGAGCCTTAATGTTCTTAGCAGTGGTTTACACCTTGCCACACTTCCATGGTTCCCTTTTTGCTCAGTGTCTTTCTTATAGTGGAGTCATGAACAGTGACCTTTTATTAATGCAAGAGAGGCCTGTAGGTCCTTTGATGTTGTCCTTGGCTCTTTTGTGAATTGTTGGATGAGTTGTTGCTGTGCTCTTGGAGCAATTTTGGATGGTCAGCCACTTCTGGGAACGTTCACTACTATGTCGAGTTTCTTTTACTGTAGTCCTTTGAGTTCCTGAATCTTTGAAATAGATTTGTAACCCCTCCCAGACTGAAGTATTTCAATCACCTTCTTCATCATCATTTCTAGAATTTCTTTCAACTTTGGCATAGTGTGTTACTGGCTACGATCTTTTAACCAACTTCACGCCTGGTTGCATCTAGTTCAGCTGATTTGGCGAAACACAATTTCAAACAGGCATATTTGGTATTGGATAACTTTTTTGCTTCAATAAATAACATTAGCATTTAAAATGTTAAAAACTGTATTTTGTGTTTACTCAGATTGCCCTTGTTTGGCTTTAGATTTTGATTTCTTTTATGAAACAATTTAGTATGCAATATGCACCAAAACTGAAGAAATCAGCAAATACTTTTTCACAGCACTGTCAATAATGCAGGGCCTCTTAGGGCTTTGGTAGTTGCATCCTAACCACAATAAATAACTAGTTCTGCAAAATGCCCCTTGAACCTCACACATTTCAGCAGTGGGAAGACTGTCAGTCAATAAGAGACATTTATGACCCAGCATATTATGCAGTCTGGCAGTGAGTGAGCATTCTTATTTATTGACAATAAGGCAAAGTGTTCATTTTCATTATGAATTTTATAAACAGTTGGCAATTTGCTCTTAATTAAACATGTCATGTATAAAAACAAGTTTCATAGAAGTAGCTCATAACACTGTACCTCTAGAATGTCTTGAAACTACCAGGAAAAAAGCAGTCATTTCTTTACTTTTCAACCTAATGTGATTTGGCAGCACTAACACTCAGTTCCAATTGTGTGTGTGTGTGTGTGTGTGTGTGTGTGTGTGTGTGCACGCATGATTGTGTGGGTGGGTTAGGGGGATGTTTGTATTGATGAGGTTTGACAGTTAGTCTTTTCATAACTAGATTAGTGGCTACAGAATGTAGGTCTCAGGAGCAGAAACAAGTGCTGTACAAATAACTGACTACAATAATGCAAACTATGAGAAATATCCATGTTACCTATTAATAAAAAGGATAAAATGCACAAACATAATATCTGAGATGTTGTATTCATTTACATCGGATGAGTTTGATATAAATATAAGAGTATTATTTTACTCCCCGATTTGGTATCACCCTAACCCATATAGTAATGTTCAATGTCTTTTTATTTTTTCATGCTCACGTCCTGATTTTTCCTCTGCAATTTGAGAGCTGCAGATTTACCTCAAGCAGACTAACATGTTGTTCAGGGTTGCTCCTGATTGCCACTCTTAGGTTCTTCAGTTAACAAATTAGAGATTTAGAGACAAGTCTTTGTATGGATCTCATCTCCCCTGTTTCTTAGTTTTATATCACTAAGCCAGTGAATTCATTATTATTTGAATCACAAATTGTTTGCACTTGAATTGGAACCTAATAATGGATGAGATTGCAGAATATACAGGGAAAAAAAGGAGAAGGTCTTACCTATGTTTTGATGGCTATCACAGATTATATTGTATAATATAAGAAACAAGATTTGAATTGTAGACAAGTGCATGCCTGTTTTCTAAAACATCTACTTCCTATTTCTTTCCATAGAGGGCAGTGTGACAACACACACTGTTTACTTAGGAGCACAGCAAGTTTCTAATTGAGACTTCACACAAGAACACATGTGTCTAAACTGGGGTGTCAGGCTCCAGTACTGGAGGGTCACAGAGATGTGTTTACTCCTCTTCTAACATCCTTAACATAAAATTCAACCCACTGGGACATTAGCTTACAGTTGAAAAGTGTGTAAATTGAGTTTCAGTGCAAAGGGCTGTGGAGTCTAGGACTGGAGTGTGATAATTAACACTGGTTGAGAAAGAGCATATTTCTGTGCATGTTCTCCTCATGTCTGCACAGATTTATTCTGGGTTCTCCAGTTTTTAATTAACACTTCCTAAACCTTGGAAGTAGGTGGATTAGCTAAGATAAATTCTCTTTAGATGTGAATAAGTGTGAGAATGTATATGTCTTTGCTTCTTTCCACTGGCAATTTCTGTTCTTAACCAGGTTGGTTAGGCAGCATTTGGTAATCACTACAATGCTGGCCTGCCAGTAAACATGTAATTTTGCACTAAATATTTTGACGATTAACTGCAATGCATCTAGTTTCTGTACCGCTTCTGTGTCACCTGGAGCCTGTCCCAGGGGACTTGGGAAATGAGGCAGGAGGCACCCTGGACGGGGTGTCAAACCATCACAGGGCACAATTGCACACCAATTCATTTACATTTACATTTATTCATTTAGCAGATGCTTTTATCCAAAGCGACTTACAAATGAGACACACTCACACACCAATGGTAGCAGAGCTGCATGCAAGGTGCTAGCTTGCCATCGGGGGCAACTTAGGGTTCAGTGTCTTGCCCAAGGACACTTCGGCATGGGATCACCCTGGCCGGGATTCGAACCATCAACCCCACGGTTAGTGGATTAGTGGACAACCCACTCTACCGACTGAGCCACAGCCGCCCTATTCATACTCAACAAGCAAGCTCTACACACACAGGGCAGCAGCAGGAGTCGAACCCTCAACCCTTGTAATATTTCACAAGTTAAATATTATTATTATTTCACATATTTATGACTATTTATGAAGTACATTATTTATTAATATTGTCAGCACTATAAAGCATTGCTCTTACCATTGCTACTTAAGGTGTAATAGTTTTTATATTGGGTGAAATATGTGTATATTAGGATGCTAATTGTTCTGTGTTGTCTGTGATGTGTGTGTTGAATGTACCATCACCAAACATGACCGAATAAATGTAAATATATATGCTGAATAAAAATAATTCTGATGTGACTGTATGGTGCCCTACAATGGTCTGGCATCCCTCCAGTGTGTATTTCTGCCTCCTGCACAATATTCCCCAGATCACTGGATTCACTTCAACCCTGAACAGGATCATATAGTTATAGAAAGTGCATGAGTGAGTAAGTGAGTGTTGCAAGATTGAGCAAGATGTGTGTTGTGATTTTATAAAAGTAAAGATTATATTATTTACTTTATCTGAAGTCCAATTGTGTGTGTGTGTGGGGGGGGGGGGTTGATAGGGATGCTGTAACATTTATCTTGTTCTGGAGGCTAATTAGAGCAATTTAGCCACACACAAGTTCAGCGTTTAATGCTTTAAAGGAATGGTCACTTAGAGCACGGTGAATTTATAGGCTTGCTGAATCAATACAAAGACCTTTTAACAAAGAGACCCTTAAGCTACACGGAGCTTACTTTAGCTGTATCTGCACAAGGAGTCTTTCTTTCTTAATTAATTAAAGTGCACACACACTTCACCTCTTCGCATGGCTGAGCCAGAGTACATGTCCAATTTTGCCTTATCCACATGTAGAAGGTCCTATATGAAACACTATGCAGCTGGAGCCAAGCCTAGAGGCTTCAACATTTTCTTCACCATCTCAAAAACCTTGAATTGAAATGCAAGCAATGATAGAAAATGTCTAGTCACACATAATTTGCATGAATGTGCTAAGAAAGAGCGATAACTATATAACAAATATGTGGTGGGCAGGAAGTTTGATTGTTTTCTGGTGCCTTGTATATGGTATAAGCTGTAGAAGCAGCATGGCTTATCATATCTCTCTCCTGCTCACGTCTCTCTTTCGCTCACCAGCGGGAAATCACAGCGTGGTCTGTGCCGATCCTGCGGGTTTATAGATAAGGCCGCACGCTCATTAAATCTGGGAGCAAAAGCCATGTGGAGGAGCAGCACACGGGGAGTTAGAAAGGATCCGAGCGCCCGCCATCCGGGCTGGATCACTTCACATCTCATGGGAAGGAGCAATGCCAACAGTGAAGAGGCTATTCAAAACTTCCCTGTAGACAGAACACGAATGCTTGCTTTTTTACTTTGATTTTAGTTGATAGTGTAATTCCGTGTATATATATATATATATATATATATATATATATATATATTTGCATGTTCTTCCAGTGCTTTGGGGGTTTCCTCAGGGTACTCCAGTTTCCTCCCCCATTCCAAAAATATGCATTGTATGTGTGTGTGTGTGTGTGTGTGTGTGTGTGTGTGTATGATTATGCCCTGCAATGGGTTGGCACCCTATCTACCCCACCTTTGGGTGTGCCCCAAGTCTCCAGGCTCCCCGCGCAGCCCTGTGTAGGATAAGCAGTACAGAAAATGGATGGATGGACCAGTCTGTAAAAGTGTGTAGAAGGTAATAGAGCCATAACCACAATCCCACAACTCCAATGTTCCTATATAATTTAGACAGCACAGGATAGGAGATCACATTTGGAATAAAAATTGTGTGTGTGGCGCACAGTGGCTTAGTGGTTAGCACGTGAATGTATATGTGATTGTGCCCTGAGATGGATTGGCACCCCATCCAGGGTGTATCCCGCCTTGAGCCCCATGCTCCCTGGGATAGGCTCCAGGTTCCCCGCGACCCTGTAGGATAAGCAGTAATGACAATGGATGGACGGATTTATGGAATTTTACCTGTGCTAACTGAGTTCCTCCAGGTACTCCGGTTTCTTCCCCCAGTCTAAAGACAGGTGTTGTACGCTGATTGGCATCTCTGAATTGTCTGGTGTGTGTGTGTGCACAATTGCACCCTGTGATGGGTTGGCACCCTGTCCAGGGTGTCCATTTAGTTCCCTGGGATAGGTTCCAGGTTCCCCATGACCCTGTGTAGGATAAACGGTATGGAAAATGGATGGATACTCTTATATAGAGTTCTGACAATTTAAGCAGTACTTTCATCATCTTACAATCAAATAAATGAAAATGCAATATACAGTGACAAGTCAGCTAGTTAGCTAGTTATCCAATAAAACCTCAGCCTATATGTCACAATTCTTGCTGTTGATTTATTCCACTTTATTTGTATTGACTATTTTGGGATACTAAGAAGAGGTAGAGGCATAATAGAGGAGATAGGAAGCTTTTTGTTTCAGTTTTGAAGATGACTGATTTTGGCAGCAAAATTTTCTCATCGATTACTCATGTCAAGGCAATGTTCCTGTCTGCTCTTCTTTAGCACACATACACGTACAGACTAAAAAAATGTTATATAACTTAATTAGTCATTGTAAACATTTTCAATTGGGCGATCAAAATCAGCCATGATACTTAATGTGACACTAGATGTGTTGCAGATGAACACTTACGGTGTGTGTGTGTGTGTGTGTGTGTGTGTGTGTGTGTGTGTGTGTGTGTGTGTGTGAGGAACAAATGCATAAACATGCGCTCACACCCACACAAATTTGCAAACAGCTCTAGATATCTTCTGGTATTGGATAGTATGTTTCCATGGCAACACGTCATTTTCTGTAGCTCACATTGTTGCAGTTGTGGTAAATTACTAAATGAGTATTGATTGGATCAAGTGTCCATGCTGGAGGTTTCTCTGTCTCTCACATTTACAAAGGATTCTCTCTCTCTCTTTTTCTTGTTCTCTCACAGCTAACATTAGCTCTGTTGGGTGGACTTGTAAATGCACCCGAGCGTTTCATCTCTTTCTCCCTTCTGTTCTCAGATTTCGGACTACGCCATACCTGCATGCCCTCCAGCCTTGCAACTCCACAAAGCCTATTGATTGTCCCCTTTCTTCACTTCTCTCTTCTATTTTCTCTCATTCCCTCCTTCAGATCAATGTTCTTGGATTGCCCCACCAACACAAAATGTCAGTTGCTAATGGTCCAAGCACACAGAGGAGAACAGGCCAGGCTTTCTGGAGTTTGACTCTGATAGACCGAGTGCTACAGCTCCCACACATGCACATGCACATGCACACACACACACACACACACACACACACACAGACGGCTATAACAAAGGCATTGCTCGCAGCTGAAATGTCACCAGATTGTTTGCGGTCTGAATGAGAAGTTTAGGCTGCGGTAGCTGGTATTACTAGCAGGGAAAGTGTGTGAGAATTTAAAGGTTATGTCTTGTTCATGCAGGTTAGGCAGGCTGTGGGATCAAGATATTGATCAGTGTCACTGTAAAAAAGCAAATGGATTTGGCGATCACAGATTTATTGTGCTCTCTCTCCCTCTCCTTCTTTAGTGGAGCAAAGCAAGGTTCCTGCACCTTTCTGCAGGATTGAGTCCTCATTCTCATTCAGTCAACACTACTCATTTTAAAATCTTTGTGTTGTTTATTTAAACAAATAGTATTATTGGTTTTTTTTTTTCTGTGTATGTTTCTTGAACACGCGTATGTGCATTTATAAGCGAGAGACATGACGGTGTATTTGGCAATGTGTGAAGCAAGTGTTTTTAATTAGCATAAATTCAACTCCAATCCCATGGGTTTAATTATATCCAGTGACTCACTGATTAAAGCTCTTAATCGACTCCACCAGCAGCAAAAAAAAAACATCTCATCCTGATATCTGCGTCTGCTTCTAAAAATTAGAGAAGTATCCATGTTTACATAGTAAATGGCTTTAGCCCAGCACTGTCTGTACTCATGCATCTTGTGTCATGTCTGTCTCTGAAGCTTAAGTGCTGGTGAGTATAAGATGAATTGGTTTCATTTTGCTATAATTCTCCTTTTATTAAAGAAGTGCTTGGAAGTACTGAAGTGCTCTAAATACACTGTGCACCTTTGGCCACCCCACTTTTTTCAGTGAACAGATGCTTGTATAGCTCAAGGCTGTCATCCCTGGCTGTCCATACAGCTGAGACACTGGCTTTATTTCCGGCTGAAAGACATCAAAACATCATTGATTATTTTCCTATAATAGCATGCCCCATCATGTCTTATTCTTTACATAATTAAGAGTGGACAGACTGTGGAAGTTTGCAGAGAGTTGATCATTCAGATACCGCACAGCTTTTATTAAATGTTTTCACCGTTTTCTTCCCTTCAACTTTTTCTCCATCACCATCTTTCACCTTGTTCTTCCTTTCCTCTTCTTTTTTCCTATATCTTGCTCCCTTTTGCTCATCCCTTGCGCCCTGACTTTAATTACCGTGGGACTGGTGTTCTTGCCCATGCATTAGATTGTATACTACAGATTGTAGTGGGGGTGCAACCTTTTTGAATTATTTTGTGTTCCATAATAACTAGAGGTTAGAAAGACGGCAGGAGAAGAGCAAAGCTGCAGTCACACATTCAGCTGTCATTTTCACTAGCAACTATATGCATGTGTGTGTGTGTGTGTGTGTGTGTGTGTGTGTGTGTGTGTGTGTGTGTGAGAGAGAGAGAGAGAGAGAGAGAGAGAGAGAGAGAGGTGGTGCTGGGACAGAAAATGTATCACAGATTCAAAACTTATGTGTCTCCCACCAAACCCAGCTCAGACGTTCTCTCTCATTTCCCCACCATCTTGCTCGTTTTCTCTTTCTCTCTCACTTAAACACAAAGCTCTCTATCTTCACTGCACTCTCTCTGGGTTTAGCAGGATGGATTGTGCTCCAGGGAAAGGCAGCCAGTACCAGTTTCCGTAGTGATAATATCCATGGTATCCACAGGGAGCAGAAGGCTGGCCACTGAGCTTGATTTTCCTTTCCTTCCTTAGAGAGCCAATACAGAAGAGAAGGGCAGAGAAGGAGAGAACCCAAGCAGGACATACATAGTCCTTTATCACCCAACTTACACTGCAGATTAAAATAATTTCCTCCATTGAGTTTTAACTCCCGACAAGAGTAACGCCCATGTTTGTTTTTGGTATACTCATAGTTTCACACATTTACTAATTCATAACATCAAGGCTACAGTAGCTTGCATTGAAAGTAGGCATGAATACTTTACACACACAAATACAGTGGCAAGAAAAAGTATGTGAACCTTTCGAAAATTTCATGGTTTTCTGCATAAATCTAAGTCAAGATTATTGAAAAATATAATGCCCCTAAAATAACAACACACAATAAATTCTGATCCCTCATGTCTTTATTGAACACACTCATTCAACATTCAAAATGGCAGTGGAAAAAGTAAGTGAACCTTTAAAATCAATAACTGGTTGACCCCCTTGACACCCCCCCCCCTTCCCCCGTTTGGCAGCAATAACATAACCTGGCACTTCCTGTAGCTGTGGATTAGACCTGTGCATTGTTCAGGAGGAATTTTAGACCATTCTTCCTCGCAGAACTGCTTTAGCTCTGTCATATTCTTTGGACGTCTCATGTGTATGGCTCTCTTCAAGTCATTCCTTAGAATCTCTATTGGGTTGAGGTCTGGGCTCTGACTTCACCACTCCAAAAGGCAGATTTTTTTTTTCTGAAGCCGTTCTGTTGTGGACTTGCTCCGGTGTTTTGGGTTGTTGCCCTGTTGCATCACCCAACTTCACAGTTTCAGCTGACGTACAGACAGTCTCACATTATCCTGAAGAATTGTCTGATATACTTGGGGGTTCATCTTCCCCTCACTGATTGCAAGCTGGCCAGGCCCTGATGCAGCAAAGCAGGCCCAAATAATGATGTTTCCTCCATCATACATTACGGTTTGGGTGATGTTTTCATGATGGAATGCCGTGCCCTTTCTACGCCAGATGTAGTGTTGTGTGGTTTTTCCAAATAGTTCAATCTTAGTTTCATCAGTCCACAAAACATTTTGGCAATACTGCTGTGGAGTGTCAATATGCGCTTTTGCAAACTTCAGGTGTGCAGCAATGTTCTTTTTAGTAAGCAGAGGCTTCCTTTGTGGTGTCCTGCCGTAGATACCCTGCTTGTTCAATGTTTTACGTATTGTAGACTCATGAATAAAGATGTTCCAATGATGCCTTCAAATCTTTGGCTGTCATTTGGGGTTGATTCCTTACCTCATTGATGAGTGTTCATTGGGCTCTTGCTGTCATTTTGACTGGGCGCCCAGTTCTTCGTAGCAACAGTCCCAAAGTGTCTCCATTTGTAGAATGTTTGCCTAACTGCAGACTGGTGAATTTCTAAAGTCTTTGAAGTCACTGTGTAACCCTTGCCAGCTTTATGTAAATCAACAATTCTTGATCATAAATTCTCTGAAAGCTCTTTTTTGCAAGGCATGGGTCACATAAGCGTGTACTTCTTGTGCAGCGCAAACTCCAAAAGTTCGAGGGGTTTTTACCAGTCAAAGTAGGTGTAGTCCACACCACCAAACTCATTTTTGACGAGACTCCATATCTGCTAAAATCTGACTTCAATTAGCTTTTTTGAGGTCATTAACTCAAGGGTTCACATACTTTTTCCACAAGCAGTATGAGGTTTTTTGGTTGTTTTCAATAAAAACATGAGGATTCAGAATTTTTTTGTGTTATTATTTTAGACACATAATATTTGTCAATACTCTCGACTTAGATGAAGATCAGATCACATTTTATGACAAATTTATTCAGAAAACCATGAAATTCCAAAAGGTTCACATACTTTTTCTTGCCACTGTATACTGAGCCCCAAACACATTTCACACATACAATATAGAGTAATACCCTACTATACACACACACTCGCAAACAGGGGCATCGGACAAGGTGGCGGCGCTGGCTCAGGTGCTAGAGCGGGTTGTCCACTAATCGTAGGGTTCGTGGTTCGATTCCCAGCCCACATGACTCCACATGACTCCACATGCCGAAGTGTCCTTGGGCAAGACACTGAACCCCAAGTTGCTCCCAACGGCAAGTTAGTACCTTGCATGGCAGCTCTGCTACCATTGGTGTGTGAGTGTGAATGGGACAAAATTCAACAAATTTACCGCCAAATACAGATGTTGCATCCATTGATTTCACCATGCCTTACTGACACGACCCCAACTCGGGAACTCGGAGCTCAAAGAAAATCCAGAGTTTCCCACTCGTAAATACAACCTCGTGGTGTGTTCATGTGCCTTCAACTCATGGATACAATCTTTCCGACATGACTTGAACACACCAAAAGTAGCACTTCTTACCTTTAAATGTGTTATTCTGTATATACAAGTATTTGCTTTAGATCAATCAACATATAGGCATACTGTATTCACTTATTAGATCTTTAAAACTGACTATACTGTTTGCAGTTTTGCAGAAGTAAAAATATGTACTCATCAATGTTGATGAGAAGCTGGATAACAAAACATGAACAAGGAGGCATCCTTGTTTTTGTCCACTTTGTAGCTCAAATGCTACCCACTCGAGTCGAATGCAGCACAAGTACAAGCTGATAAAGAAGCACAGGATTTGATTTCTTTAGTGCCATAATTTAACATTTTCTTGTAGCTAGCTGACTAAATAGCTAATGTGACAGATAAGGTTTCTGTGATCATAACCCAACGAAGTTAGGTTCAGCTCAGCAGCTTACCCGTAAAACACACACTATAGTGGCTATGTGTAGGAATACATTTAGGGACACTGTGGATCTGGATCCCAGCCCAGGATCCCAGGAAGACTAGGTGCAGGGCAGAAACACATCCTGGATGGAATGTGTTAAAATGTGCATGCTGTAATAATCATAAGATGTAATTTAATGTTATTAAAATCTAATAACATTATAACCTGATAGCATATGCACTGCAAGACAGCAAAGGAAGTTTACATATTCTCACTCTCTGTCTCAAACTCTTCTGTGCTCAGAGGTGGAACAACTCCATACTTTGCTTAGTCTCCCAACATGTTGGAAATATCAGAATGGCTGCCAATTAAATTTGACAGCCATAAGACATAACTGAAATTCATATGGCCATAATGCTATAATTCTCCATGAGATTTTCTTCCTACCTCACCATAGATCCCTGTACTCATCTGGAAGCATGAGCAGCAACAAATATTATAATGCTGATTTGTTTCTGTAAATAATGACTGTCACCGCAGAGCAGAGGCAACTTGCACTGTGTTCACATTAGTAGGCAAGATGTCCATGTTATCTAGCCATGCTTGTCTCTAGTGAGCATCTTGGTTCAACATGGCAGGGATTTGAAAATGACAGTAGGAACAGATGCACGAAGGAAAAGGTGACTATAATGACAAACAAGAGCAATGGGATCAACAAACTAGTAAGAGGGGAAAAAGACTGAGACATGAGTTATGAAAAGTTAATCACAAAAGTGTCTGTTTCAGTCTGGACATTTCTCATGAAATTTGTCAAGTTGATTTATGCCCACGGAGCTAGTGAATTCTTAGTGAATCACTTTTGAAGCTTTTAAAGGTTGGTATGTCCCCTTACATATTTTCAAATAGTTTAAACTGATAAAACATTAACTACAAAACAACTAAAAACTCTTCACTTGTGTCTATTCTTTCAGAAATTATATATATATATATATATATATATACAATGCTGCCAAATGCAGTGGGGCACCTTATGAAGTCTACATTCATCTCCAGTGTTTTAGCATGTTCAGCTCAAGGGTGTTGTGACCACACCAGGCACCAGCCATTCAACCTGTATACAGACTCATTTCAAAGGGAGACGAAGCAGCCTACAGAGAGGAGGTCCTGAACTTAGCAACCTGGTGTTCAGAGAACAATCT
>JAFFST010054287.1:547548-559743 GCA_022414735.1 Noturus placidus
TGTCTCTCACTGTTCAAATAAACCTACCGTTAAAATTATAGACTGATCATTTCTTTGTCAGTGGGCAAACGTACAAAATCAGCAGGGGATCAAATACTTTTTTCACCCACTGTAGTTCCAGTTAAGGGAAATTATAATGCTACAGCATACAAAGATATTCTACACAATTGAAACAACACTTTGAGGAAGGCTCACATACGGTGTGATCGCCAGGTGTCTGCATACTTTGGGCGATACGGTTTATGTTTAGTATTCAGAGGAAGCACATACATTATGAGCACTGTAAATCATTTTGAATTTGAAACACTTGAATCAGGAATTCAGCTGCATATTTGCCTTTAAGTGCCTGTGCAGTAGTTTGTCCTGCATCATTCTTGTGCCATCAGTGAGATTGCATGATATAATACATTGCTCATCTCTAGTAGTTTCACTGACAAGCTACTGATAGAAATTAGATTTTAACTCTAATATCACTACCAGCCATCAGTGACTGTAGCATGCTTCCCATTCTTTTGTATCATAAAAACACATCTGACTGTGCTGTTGATTAGTGTTGTGATATAGTTGTGATTTTTGTGTTTGGTTTTTGAGTTTAAACCATGTTTCTGACTCACTCCTCAACAGAAATTCTCTCATTGAAGTCAGTGGGAATTTCACGGCTCTGTTAAGTTACTGGAACTTTAATGACTTAAGTTTAATGACAACATTAAGAACTTGAAACAAGATAAATAAATAATTGAAAATGAAGACCATCTGGTGCAGTGTAGGTGTGATGCTCTTGTTCTGACAGGTGTATGCAAAAAATGTGCTTGTCTCCTCTCCTCCCCCAAAACACACACAGACGTGACAGCCCCTCAGGTGCAAGGAAGTCAGGGGAATTACTTTGTTAACCAGTGAGGTGAAAAAAAGTGTTATGGATTTTTAATTTTTTATTAATTGAGCTTTAATTAAAAAAAAAACTAAAGCTCTTATGGCAGCAACTTTCAGTGCAGTTCTAACATTTCTGTGATCTGTTGCCAAACATTACCATGCATAGCTGAATGTGGAACAGAAAAATAGTTCCTGCACACACACACACACACACACACACACACACTCACTCACTCACACACACACACACACACACACACACACACACACACATACACACACTCACACACACACACACACACTGTGCCTTATGGTAGCTGACTCTATTCTAACCTATAAACAGAAGTTAGTGATGGTAAATAAATTAGTTATCAGGGTAAGAAATACAGTATGTTTGTAAAGCTTTGCAATCATCAAGGTCTTTTGCTGGAGCAAGTAAAAGCAACTGTACTTGTGTTATAGATGGGCTTTGTACAAGATGGATACTATATACACTCAATATATTGCACAGTAATAATAATGACAATATCATCGTCATCACATGTTAGGAGGGATTAAACCTTAAAACTGGTGGGAAAATGTACTGTTGCTACTCAAGACCGGAGTATGCTAATATTAGCAATTCATTTATAAATTTGTGTATAGAGTACTTCAAACATTGATGAATTGCTGAAAGTGGGAATGTCAATGGCTGATAAATAGTTTGCAATCATCTCAGTATCAAACAAATCCAACTGCATGGGTTTCCACATTTCCACAAGAAATGTTGATTAATTAAAATGGGAATCATCAAATAAGAGAATATTATAAGACTATGCCATAAGACTATGCCAGTCTTAACAACATCAACTTGTGTTGACCATAAAGGACTATTGTTGCACCATACTGACAGTTACAAGTAGATGCTACCATGATGTACAAACCATACAAGAACTAATAGATCATTCTTCCACACAAATAGTGTTACATTTGTTAACAAAAACTGTGGCAAGAAATTTTTGTTGACGACCTTTTTTCCATGACTAAGATGAGACGATGACGAGACGACACTGACATCATTAAACACTAACTGTGACTATATCAACATGCAATATTGCTGATGAAAACAACAAGACTAAAAAAAGACTTTAAAAATAAAAACTTTACCAAAATCTCTCTTTATTTTCATCAACAAAAAAGAGAAGAAAATATGATAGACTGTTTTGAGGTTGTGGGATTTTTTTTTTTAAACGAGAGTTCCATACATAAGTGTAGCTGGAATATTCTGCGTATGGTTCCACAATGTTCACTTTCCTAATTGGCCATAATATCTACAATCTGAAGCCAAGCCAATCAGACTACCTCAGGGAAGTTAAGACTCTTAACAGAGCTGAAAATCTTAACAGAAACACTTACTTTAACTGATGCTATAGTAGAAACATTTATATGGATATATCTGCATGCCCGTACCTTAAAATGGTCCAGGTTTAATCTATTTTGATCATCCTTATTCATCGTAATTTATTTTCACTATCATAGTTTGCTAAGTGTTATATCCACAGTTATGTTAGCTTACATGTTTATTACAAATAGAAACTTGGTCAATAGTTACATAGAGAGATATGTAATGTTTATAAAGTGGTTTATCTGTAATTTATGCAGATTCTCAAGCCACTGTGGTCTTTTACTGTACGGCTTAATTTTTTTATTTTTTTTTTTATTGCACTGACACTCTTATATTTGTTGATAGTCAAAAAAGGCAAAAGAAAGAGAGCCAGTTGAGACAGTTGAGATAGCAGGATGAAAAATCTATGTTAAATTTCTTTGGACCACATGGTGTTAAAGCTAGGATTGAGAGGGCAGAGGGTCATGATATGGAAAGTAAGGTTGAATGAAGAGTGTTTGTTTTGTGCCACACGTAATTCATGAATGTTCCTATCTTGATACTCAAGGAAACATATTGTTTGGAGAAGACATGAAATAAGCTTAATGTTCTATTATAGAAGTATTTATATTTATATGTCTATATTATAGTTAACACATATTTAAAATGAACACTACACACAAGACCCATATGCCTTCCCAGCATTGTGTGGCTTGTTTGGGGGGTTTAATGTTGAACTTTTATTAAAAAGGAAAAAAAAAAGTAAATGATGTATGCAGCATATCAGTGCTTTAACAGATATTGTAAAATGTTTGTGTGTTGTTGTCCAGAATGAAAAATTATATCCTCCTAGACTCAGCTAGCCTTGATTGAGTGTAAATATGAACAGATTTGTATTTTATTTAACCAGAAATGAGCAAACAAACAAATTGATCACAAATCCACTCACAGCAAATTATCAGACATAATCAAATAATCAGATTTTGTCAGCAGAGTTTACATTTTGTCTCGCATGAGTAATGGCGCCATTGTTTGATAGAGACAGAGACTGTAGAGGAAATCGCCAGAGATCAGATTCCACATTTGGGTTTTTTCCAGTAGACAATGTCCTTCTGTTTTCATGAGACTGCTGTGTGTATGTGTGTGTGTGTAAGTGGGAGAGTACTGAATATTCTCATTAGCCATTTGGGCTGTAAAGCTGATTTCCAGGGTATTTATCAGTGAAATGATAATATGACATTAAAACTCATCGTTATGCCAAAGTGCCCTCAGACACTTCCCTCTCTTTCCTGCCTGCACTCTCATATCCTCAACACTGTGCAAAAAGTGTGGCATTTAAAATGTGTGTATGTAGAAATCCACCCATGCAAGTGCTAGCCAGCATGAATGTGTATGTGAGTATGTGTGTGCGTGTGTGTTTGTGTGTGTACTTGCTTCAGTGGGAGGAATATTTACCTGTGCCTTGCTTGGTGGGTTAGCAGTTCACCATAAATCATGCTGTTTTGCGATTGGCCCGAGTGCCTTTTGCAAGCCTGATGTGACCTCAATAATGGCATAAGCCAGTACACATAAACAAAACTAATGGAGTATTGAACTTTGATACAGCACTGGCCAAGTCTAATCTAACACCAGGCCAGCAGTGTAAGCACAGCCCAAGCTCAATCAGCATCATGACCATAAATATATTCATGCCTCCGTCTGCTCGCAACCTCACTGTCTCATCAGCAGCTATCAGCCCGAAATCGACGTCCTCTGCCAGGCCCACAGAGCCTACTGTAAATCTGTGCTGAATAAAACATCACACATACACACAAACAAAACAAATTCGCTCACAAACAACTTCACTGATCAATAATTATGGAGGAAGCTAAACTAGTTTGTGTGAGGGTGTGTGGTTTGGTTTAGTGGGGCTGGCAGGATAGAGCCTGTTTGTTTGTTTGCAATAGGTGTGTGTGTGTGTGTGTGTGTGTGTGTGTGTGTGTGTGTGTGCAGATAACGAGTCAAAGAGGTAAGTGCATGTGAGGATTGGTGTAGTTTGGGCATTTACAGATGCTAATGTTCTTACTCACATTCAAACACTCAGGAGATAAACAGAACCCGAGCTATACAAACACACACACACTTGTGAAACGGCCTGGAGAACAGAGATGAAAGGATGATTGGGTAATATCAGAAGGAAGGTGTGATTGAATAAGAGCGTGATAATGGTTTGGAGTGCTCCAGCAGAGCACATGTACACAGACAGATGGGAGACAGGATACAAGAGACACCCAGTGTGGAGAGCGCTGTGTATTTTGTAGCTATTTGAGGGTTATTAGTCGAACCCCCAGTGAGCAACAAAACTTCAAAACCAAAACCAAATGATTTCTTTGGTGTGTGTGTGTGTGTGTATGTGTGTGTGGGGGTGTGTCTGGGTTTGAAATTGACTTTCATACCATAGCTAGTTAATTGGCTAGTGACTTTGAAACACAAATGAAAAAAAAAAAAATAATTAATTGTCCCATTTTGTTAAACATGTTTCTCACCAAAGTGGCTGGTAGCCAATGAAATGTTATTAAACAAACTAAGGAATGTGTTCATTTGACATCTGGATCAGTCATCCATGAACTTTTTCTGAACATCATTCACGCACTTTCAGTAATTGCTTTATCTTGGACAAGGTTGCAGTAGATCCAAGGCTATCCTGGGAATACTAGGCGTGAGGAAGGGATACACCCGGGATGGGGCACTGTTCCATTGCAGTGCTTCATGCACACTCATTTACACACTCATTTATGCCATGGGCAGTTATATACTTGTGCTGGCATGTCTTTGAAAGGTGAGTTGAAACCCGAGAATCCAGATATAAGGGCAGTTACTGTGCAAACAGATGTTATTTGGCACAAACAGTATATAATCATCTGTGCTTTATGTGTTTAATGTTACACCCGCGAATGAGCATTTGACCTGTTGTAACCGTGCTATGCTCTAAATATGAGCTAACACTGTGCTAGGTTCGTAAGGAGCTAAGTGGTGTAAAATTGAACCCATACAAGGAAGGATGATACCAGGAAATTGTAACAATATAAACTTTACTTACATTTCTTCTGCAAACAACATTTTAAACACAATTATGTACAAACAAAGAAAAATAAAGAAATGGGCCCTTTAAAATAAATGATTCTTTTGATCTTTTTCCCTTTTGGGGTCGGTAAAGTCTAAATTTGTGATCACGTTCTGGATTAATAAATCTACTGTCAGTAGTTCTCTGTGAAAATGTGTGTACCAGCTCTGTGACAATTTCCTTGTCTAAGATGAAGGTTGGTACTTTGGATGAAAGTTGTGTACCAGCTCAGGCGGCTGATACTGTCCTACCAACAGGGAGGTATTCTCGCTGAGTTGGTAAACGTCTCTTCAAGATCACACTGGGAGGCTCACCATCAATAGAAAGGGATCTTCCAAGTAGTTCTCACTCTGTTCATCCGACTTCAAGTAGTTCTTGAGGTAGACTTGAGGTAGTTCTTGGAACCTGACCTGTTTTATTTTTGCAAACAGGATTCATCTTTTTTGAATGATATTCTATGTATCTATATGTTGTACAACAATCATACTAAAGCATAACAATCATGTAACATTAATCATCACATACTTCATAATACTCAATAATCAAATGTTTAGGCCTATTTATCACACTTCAGTTCAACATCAAATCTCAATTCAATATCTAGATATATCTACAGTAATCAGCATATAACATGTATAATCTTGTACTATTTTCAATAACAACTGATGATAAATCAACCAGAATTGCATCAGGCTACTCTTATCCTTTATTGGGAAATGCAGGCAGTATAGGCTCACTTGAGTTATAACACATACTGTAGCTGAAATGCTAAAACATGGATATGTTTGTCACATATATTTATAAATAAAGCTTTAATTAAACCTGACTTGCCAGTTGATCTAGTTATTCAAGGTCTAAGATGATTTTTTTAAAAACTAGTTATAAGCAAATTTCATATTACTTAAAGGTGAGGTTCAAGTTTCTTCCTGATATAGCTTCTTTCTTTTTTTTTTTTTTATAAGAGCACACTCACATAATGTTTTTTTATTTGCAGAAACCTCAGACAAATGCACCTCTAATACAGCTTAATTTAAATTGATTTGTTCTTTCCATAAACCTTGAATGGCTTTCTTTCCTTGGACCTTGTAATGTTGGATGACTGCCTGCTGAAAGCTTTCTTTTTACTGGCTTTCCTTACTATCTTGCTTACTATTTTATGTAAGCTAGATTATAATGGGGGACATGGTTGCTTGGTGCATAGCACATTTGCCTCGTATCTCCGTCATTGAGGATTCAATTCCTGCATCACACTGTGTACATAAAGTTTGCATGTTTTCCTCATACGTCGGGGGTTTCATCCAGGTACTCTGATTTCCACCCACAGTCCGAAGACATGAATCGTACGATCCCGATTTCCATTAGATTTTGGACAGATTACAAGCACATGGTTGCGTAAGTAGAGAGTGCGGGTGCTTGCATGTCCTGCCTACAGTCCTGACCTGTCTCTGATTGAGAATGTGTGGTGCATTATGAAACGCAAAAAAAGCCCTGTACAATTGCGCAGCTGAAGAAATGTATAATGGATGAATGGATGGAAATTCCACTTTGTGCTCTATCCTGGGTGCCCCCCATCTTGTGCCCCAAGTCCCATGCGATAGGCTCTAGGCTGCCCCATGATCCTGTGTTGGATAAGTAGGTACAGAAAATGGATGGATTGATGGATGTACATTAGGTTAAATTGGGTCACTGAGTGTCATATACATATGACATATAGGCCATAAGGGACCAGTGGGCATTAAATACTTGTTTCAATGTTGCATAACAGTTTCATGAATCAGACACAGATTTGTTCAAACGTCATTCCATTTGTTCAAATGTACACTTGTTTATACACAATGAATAAATGCCAATGTGTATGAGTAGTTTGGGCAATTCAGTTCAGTATTTTTGAGCTGGAAGATAAATTATAAAAGGGGAGTGGAGGCTGATACAGATAAGGTGGTTGTTGTTGTTGTTGTTGTTGTTGTTGTTGTTGTTGTTGTTGTTGTTGTTTCATTTCCATAACACTGACAAACTTGACAAATCTCAATTTCGTTGATTGTGTCAAATCCCACAGCCAGTTATGATCTTAGGTCCTGTCTGTTGGGTAGCTCTTCGGCCTGAACTTTTCATATCAATAAGGTGCTGCCACATTTTGCCTACCTAAGCTCCTATGAGGTGAGAATAAATAAGCATAGCCTATAGAAACCATAATTTACATAATGACCTGTGAGATAACTATCACTGTGGGAGAACTATCAAGCTTAGGAAAGAAGGTGTGCGTGTGCAGGGAGAGGCACTAGTGGTACACTGAGAGAGCATGTATTAGGTCTTTATCTCTATGTATAGTGTATGTGACATTTTGACCTTGTGGAGACATTTGACTGGTCACCATCAACCTCTGCAACTCTCAGGGCCTTTTGTTTTACTAATAGGAAGTTATTAAATAAGTCATAGTAGTATAGGAGTAATATGCTGCAAAGGGCATAAGCATATATTTTATTTGAAGTACTAAAAGAGCCAAAAAATACTTCTTTTCTGTATTGATGTCACTTATCAGTTATAGATAATCCTACTGAAAAAATATATTTGGCCAGGTTAAGCTGGTAAAGATAGTTAAACAATAGAGTATACAGTATGATATGCCTGTGTTTGATAGTAAAGCTAGTTAATGAGCTCGTTAATCATTAGTTAATGATGGTAGCTCCATCTGATATTACTGATTTATTATTTTAATGGTTGAACTTTTCCACCAGCTTATGATGGTCAACCTAGCTGGTCTTTGCTAGTTATTAAATATTATGCTGGTTTTTGCTTGCCACCAGAGAAGAGTGTAGAAGGCAATCTCTAAAATTAAAAAAATACTTAAAATGCAAGCAAATATATTATAATAACTTAATTTTCATCTCAAACTATTATTATTATTATTATTATTATTATTATTATTATTATTATTATTATTATTATTATTATTTTTGTGGTTTAAAACTTACATCCATGAGGAGTTTCTCATGTTATTCACATGTCCATGTTAATTATCTCCCAGCTGCCAAAACATGCCAGTAGATGGATTGACAGTTAATTAGCCCTAGGTGTGAATGGGTTTGCACGTTGCAATGGCATCCCACCTGTTCCTACTGTACCTCATGTCCATTCCCAGTTTACAGGAATAACTCCAATATATTCTTTAATTAGTAGCACACTATGAAGTATTGCTCTATATCTGGGGTTTATAATGAATGAAATAATTACTTAATACTGGTGATTAGAGATTTCATTTAAAAATTGGATTATCTGGCATAATTGTCCCCAGAACGTTTTCAATGACTTAATCCCTTAACTGTATGCCAGTGAAGAATCATTGCTCTGATTTCATGCACTTTAAATACCAGGATTGCAAACAGAGCTGTGTTTAGTCACAGTCATACATACAGCATTTCCTCCCTGATATTCCCTCCTTTTTCTCCTCGATTTGGCCTTGCTCTCGAGTCCCAACCGCTAACTCTCCCCTATTGCATGCCAACTACCAACCAGAGAGGGTGAAAGTCAACACATGCTTCCTGTGAGACATGCAAAGTCAACCTTCAGCATCTTTTCAATCTGCTGTTCATGCTGCATCAGAGGGTAGCGTAACACGCTTGGAGGATGCCTGTCCTGTTCTACATACAGTACATACGAGCTCACAGACACCCACGATTAGCAAATGTCATTATAACTGACAGAGGAGAGATAGTAATGCTACAGTATACTACAGTGTTCTCCAGTATACCTCGCACCCTGAGAGCATGACCTGTTTTCTCTCTTGGTTCCTAGCCATAGATTGCTTTGTCATTGTCGAGATCGAAGCTCCAGAAAATAGGGTGAACACTTTGCTGTTTATGCCACTTGGGAGTCAATCATACAGTACAAACAGTTAAAGAGCATTTAATGCCAGGTGAATATAGACTAACATTTTATTCAACTTTTGCTTGTGGAAAAGGAAAGAGTCAAATTTGTATTGTGCAAAGGTCCCTCCTGATAAAAGATTTAAATAGAATGCTTCCAGCTCTGCAGCTCTGTTTGTAGACATGGTAAATGTGTCTGTCTATCAAGTAAAGACAGAGTGAGTGTGAGAGAGAAGGAGGGAGATTGAACTGGGGCAGGCGATAGGAGTGAGAAAAAAGTCCAGGCGAGAACATGGCAGAGAGAAAGGGAGAGAGAGAAAGACATAAAACGCAGAGAAGGAGAAAACAAGAGAGAGACGGAATGTGAGGTGAGAGTGCAATGAAGTCAATGACGGCTGTGCCTGTTACCTGTCAGCAGCTTGTCTTCACTGTCAGAGCAAGCAAGAAATGCAAGCATTGACTGTATGTTTCGCCCTTGTGTGTTTGGGTTTGTTTACGTGCATGATGGAGGAAAGTCTAGCTGTGTGAGTTTTACCTGTTTGTAAAAAAGTTCAAATACAGAAATGGACTGTATAGACCTTGAGATTAATAACAATTTGACAGGCGAATATAATAAAATTGAGTTGCTTTTTCTGTGTACATTTCTTATATAGCTGTCCAAATGTGAAAGCAGGTCAAACTAATAAATGGGTTGATACAAACAGCTGATGATACTGGAGGTAATGGATTGGTTTCGGCAAAGACCAGAGCTTACAGTTACACAGAATTTAGTCCAAACTGACACTAATGTGTTTATATGTTTTAAAAATATATTTGATGTATAGTATGTTCAACTGTTGAATTTCTCCAACACTAGTTTTAAGAAAAGAGTGTAAACAGACAGATCGATATTGAAAGGAAAAGATCTTCAAGAGGAGGGCTCAAAATTATGTTTCTGGAATGTAAAATATATGTGTTCTTGCATCTACAGTGACATTGGGGCTCTATTATGAATCTTTTAAAAAGTTGTGTGTGAATGTTTGTGTAAGCCAACCCAGCCTAAATATAAAAAAAGTTTTCGAAGCACTGATTTTCATTGTCTTTGCGTGTGTATGTTGATTTAATACCACCTATAAATTACCAAGCATGTGTATGGCATAGATGATTTGCATTTGGATTATGCAAAAACAACAACAACAAAAGTCCATAAAAGTCAAATTGCATAGTGCTGAAATAATGAGCAAAAGGGAAAAATTGACTTTCTCTGAGGTAAAAGTGAAAGCTATTTTCACTCATGTCTATGCCAATTAAAATACTTTATTTAACAGTATAACACATGAAAAGGTTTTAATCGGGAGCGTAATTACAGAAAAGGTGAGTTGGATGTGAATTAAGTGAGGTGAAAAGAAAAAGATTTGAAAAAGCAGTGGGAAAACATTTACTGTACCCAGATGATCATGGACAACAAGCACATCACACAGGGAAACTGCTAGGTTTCATTGGGTTTTTTTTTATTAAAAGCAATCTGTATTGGCGACTCACAGCCAGAAATCTGTTGCACCCTCCCCAATCCTATCATGTGTGTGTCTACAGGAAGAGAATGGTCTGCAGCACATTAGGGAATATACAGCACATTGCAGCTGGAGGCATACCAGATCGGTCACTAGAACACAGCATTAGAATTAGATGCCACAGCAAACAGATCTGGCTTATATATACCACCTGATCCCCTCCTGCTTTTAAACAGCAATTCTTAATTGAATGACTGGTCTTATTTGTCCTCATTTATGGAGGCTTGCTTTCTTTTTTTTCACATTTAATGTTTCTTTAGTTAATGCCATTAATATGAGATGACTGGATTTAACAAAATATAACTAAAAATACACAAGCTATTAAAACTCAACAGTATAATCTGTATCTAAAAGTGCAATAACTCATTGCAATTTATTTGATTTGAAGCCAATCTGTCACGGTCGCATATGGGAGTCGGATGCAATCGCTGGATTTCTTAGATATTTATTTTACGAGAATTCAAAACAAAGACAAAAACACTAACCTATCTTCACACTATGGCAGGAAACTAACACTGAGACTAAACATGGAAACACGGGCATGACACAGAGACATAGAAACAGGAGTCTAAACACATTTACATTTAACGAAAGACCCAGACCAAGTGCAAAACCCAACTATATATACACCCCAGTGCTCATTAACCAAAACATGAATCAGGTGCAGAAAACCATGTGACTTGCGGTGGCTGATGGGAAATGGAGTCCAGAGTCCTTAGAATCGTGACAGAACCCCCCCCCAAGGGCACTACTCCGGAGTGCCCAAACCGGATCCCCACCCACAGGCGGCCCAGGTCCATCGGGCAAAAGGAGTCCAGTGGAACCAGGAGACAGCACGATCCCCACAACGGCGCCGGGAGGCAGAAGGACGAACAGAGCATAGCAAGGAAGCCACAAAACGTCCACAGCAGCGTACAAAGGCAGCGAGACAGTCACAGTAGGCCAAGAAAGCAAAGCGACCACCCCGGCCGCACGAGAAGGCAGGGCGAAGTCCGCAGACGAACAGGCAGGCAGATCGACGACCACAGCAGAACAGAAGGGCGGCGTAACGGCCCCAACCGAGCAGGCAGGCCGAGCGAAGTCCACATCAGCACAGGAAGGCTGCGCGAAGTCCACGCCCGAGCGTGAAGGCAGAGCGACGACCACCGCCGAGCAGGGAAACAGCGCACAGTAACCAGGGGTGCAGGAAAACGAAGCGAGGTCCACCGCGAGGCCCATGAGGGGAGCGAGGTCCTCCGCGAGGTCAGTGAGGGGAGCAAGGTCCACCGCGAGGCCAGTGAGGGGAGCAAGGTCCACCGCGAGGTCCAAGGGAGGAACGAAGCTCTCCGCGTAGCAAGAGGGGGGAACGATGTCCTCCGTGGAGCAGGAAGGGGGAGCGACCCACTGAGCGCAGCAAAGAAGGGGAGCGACGTCCACAGCGGAGCAGGATGGCGGAGAGACGACCAC
>JAFFST010054287.1:560184-571570 GCA_022414735.1 Noturus placidus
CGCGACGGAGATCTCCTCCGCTTCCGGGGAAAAAAAATCCGCTGCATCCATGTTGCGGTCTTTTGTTCTGTCACGTTCGCGTATAGGAGGCGGATGCAATCGCTGGATTTCTTAGATATTTATTTTACGAGAATTCAAAACAAAGACAAAAACACTACCTATCTTCACACTATGGCAGGAAACTAACACTGAGACTAAACATGGAAACACGGGCATGACACAGAACACCGAGAGACATAGAAACAGGAGTCTAAACACATTTACATTTAACGAAAGACCCAGACCAAGTGCAAAACCCAACTATATATACACCCCAGTGCTCATTAACCAAAACATGAATCAGGTGCAGAAAACCATGTGACTTGCGATGGCTGATGGGAAATGGAGTCCAGAGTCCTTAGAATCGTGACACAATCAGTTGAAGTTTATTTAAGTTAATCTTCTTATACACACTCAGTAGCATGAGTCGGATACAAACGTTTTTCTGAAAATATGGGATTTTCATGAATATGAAATTTCTTGTGTAAATGCTTCTATGAAAGATTTACAAATAAATCCATAAATGTTAAAGGCCCAGTGTCTCTGGTATGTGACACATGTGCCAGTAGTGTTTTCCAGGTAGACTAAGTCTCTCTAGATAAACGTGTCTGCTAAATATCATACATATTAATGTAAATATAAATGCAATGAAAAATATACATGGGTGGCACAGTGGCTTAGTGGCTAGCACGTTTGTCTCGTACATCCAGGGTTGGCGGTTCAATATCATCAGGGTTGGGAGGGTTACTTTAAAAATGTATTCTGTTACATTTACAAATTACTTGATAAAAATGTAACGAGTAATGTAATGCAAGTATCACAATATGAATGTAATGTCAACTGATTATTTTTGTATTTCTTCAGTGTCACATATGTAAATAAAGTCAAGAGAAAAGCAATATGATCTATAATACTTTTATTTGGAGCTTATTTTAGATGTTTAAAAACAATGTTTGGATTTGTTTTAATAAAATTAACTAATTAATTAATTAAATCACTGTCCCTGATGCAGATAACTGTACATCGCAAAAGCTGGTTTTCCAAAAAGACGACATTTAAACAGCATTCGAAACAGTGTTACTATGTATTCAGACTTTAATACACTGAAAAAGACTCACTATTTGCATAACATAAATAAATAAACAACAACCTTTGCACATTCACTGAGAGTAGGCTAATGGTTGAGAAGCAGGAATTTGGCCAATAGTTGCTGCAAGCCTTTTATAATCGACCACATGGCGTGCAAGAAGGTGGGAATTACAGAGAAGGGTTAAAGCAATCAAATATGCACACACGATGCAGTATTTGACCATAAGCACATCATAATGAAACTTAAGCTGAATCCGGACATTTTCTCTAATGTAGACACTTTTTAAGGTCAGAAAAATAGGACATGTCCTGGAAATAGAGGGCGTATGGGCACTCTAACAAAAGCATTTCAGAGAACAATTTGCATTCATTTCTACCAAATTAATTTGCACAAAATGTATTTGCGCATGCACTAGGATGTGGCTCATGTGAGTCACGACTGTTGTGAGAGAGCCAGAACTATAATCAAACAGATGTCTATATTGTGTTATGTCAAAAGATTCATTTCTTTCATTTTAAATGAAAAAAATTGTAATCCTGATCGTATTCCCATTTTTTACTAAAAGTACCTGTAATCTGATTACTGATTTGTTTGTTTTTTTGACGTAGCTGTAACGGATTACAGTTACCAGTTTTGTATCCGTATTACGTAACACCATTACATGTATTCCGTTACTTCCCAAGCTGGAATATCATTTATTTGAGTCCCAACATATTGGCCGTGATCATAGAAATTCCCACCAGCCGCAACTGTGGCATGCAGCGACAAAATTTTGCAAACTGATGAGTACCTTCATTTAAGGGTGGAACTGGAACCGCTGAATTACATGTTTGCATGACAGAATGACACAGGGCAACTTGTTTCAGTCCTGGAAATGTCTTGCTCCTAATTTAATCATATTTAATGATGCCATTACATAGGGAGCATGCTGGGCAATGGTCCCTTTTGTTAAGTCTTATATAAGACCCTTTGCTGTTCCCACTGAGATTAGTGAGACTCCCTACTTCTCATTACATCTCATAATGTCGCACTAAATCCCAGTCTGTCGCATTATACGTGGCATGTGTTTCATTTATGTCTCCCGAGCAGGCTGGAAGTTCACACCCTGGCTTCAGTCTGTCACACAATCACTCCCTTCTCTCTTTTATCACTCTTCCTCTCACATTTTTCCATTTCCTATTTCGCTGGCCAAATCTTTAACTTAAGCTTACTATAGTTCAACCGAATCACTTTCTTTCTTTCTCTCTCTCCTCTCTCGCTCTCTCTCTCTCTCTCTCTCTCTCTCACTCTCTCGTTATCTCTGGGCCTCCTGCAGACTTCCTCTTCCTCTCTCATTAGTGTCCTTCTGTAGCATAGCAACGGACAGGCTAACAACGGACAGTCTGAGTGATGATGGTGCTGGGAAAAAGGACATTAGCCTCAGCTGCAGTCACCTGCTTAGCCTTCTGGGGAAAAACAGCTTGTTCTGTCACTGGGAAATCTTTTTGATTATGACGTGTGTCAAGCTGCAGAAGTCCAAACAGAGGCTGGGGGGGGGTTTCAGGCGGTACAAAGTTAAAGAGGAGGAGACAGAAACTGTGATATCTGCTGTGATCTGTGATTTAAATGATTTCCCTTTTTGTGGGGAAGAGGCTTGATGAATACGTTCAGTGTGACTGTTGGACACATTGATCAAAATGTTTTCCTGTAAAGCTGAAAATCAATTACACAGAGACGTTAGTGAACAATACAAGCTCCCATGCTTGCTGTGTTGTTTCTCCTCAGTGTAAGCAGTTAAATTCATGATGTTCTGCAAAAATTTATTTAATTATCCCTTTCTCTTCAGTCATTTTCTCTCTATATATTGCTTTTTGAAAGTAGAGGACATAAGCAGTTATCATTTAATTGATTTTGGTCATTTCTTTCCTTTCTTCTTCTCTCACCACTTCTATGTGCGCTCTCTGTGCTTCAGTGTGCAAATCTAGAGACCGCATCTGTTAGTATCATGTTCTCCTGGTTTCTCTCTCTCTCTCTCTCTCTCTCTCTCTCTCTTTCTCTTTCTCTCTCACACACACACACACTCACACACACACTCTCTCACACACACACATACACACACATACATTCAAACACGCTCTCACACACTCACACACACTCTCTCTCTCACACACACACACACGCACACATACACACACACACACACATACAAACAAACACTTTCAAACACACACACTCACAAGCATGCACACACACACACACACACACACACACACACACACTCACTCTCTCTCACACACACACACACACACACAATAAGATTAAGTTTGATTAAATTTTTCCACAAGTGATAACAAGAGAACTGTAACACAACTGTTGTGAAGTACAAGTATTCCTCAGTATTTGCAGAAAACTGTACATTCCTCTATCAAATATAAAGCAAGATCATTATTTGGTGCTCCCATCAACATGTTATTACCACTATAATTGATTTTGGGTAAAAATCCGAAGAAGAAAAAAACGCCTCCAAGCACAGTGAAATGCGAGAGGTTAAATGTCCAGTCTTGTGTATATCGAGTGGATGCCAGATGCTGGAACAAAAGGTCAGAGTGAGTAAATAGTCATAAATACTTGTGTAGTAGGCTATGAAAAAGTAATCATTTAAATAAGTTCCTTCTGAACTTTTGTTAGCAATGCTAAGTAAAGTTTGTTCAAAGGTTTTATTCAGTTGGCCCATACAACACAGCTCTTATTTGTACACTGTAACCCTCTCCCTAAATTCTCCGCCCAGACTTGGTTTATAATTTATTATGGCATTTTTTAAATTATTCAGTGTTTGGGCCTTCATCCATGATTATTCAGAAAGTGATTTAGCCTCTCCCAGAAAAAAAAGGTCTCCCAAGATCTAAAGGTCTACTGAAGAGAATTAGCTGTGTGTGAAGAACCACCCCCCCCCCGCTTTCACACACACACACACACACACACACACACACAGAAGAGAGAGAGAGAGAAGTTGCCTTACTATCCATTGGCATAATTATTAGTGCAGCTAATTAATTTTTTATTTTTATCAATTTTGTATAGCGCTTTTTTACAATGGTACATTGTCTCAAAGCAGCTTTACAGAAATATCATTTTTTTTACATTTTTACAAGCGACTTACTAATGAGATCACATTCACATTCACACACCAATGGTAGCAGAGCTGCCAGCTTGCCATTGGGGGCAACTTAGGGTTCAGTGTCTTGCCCAAGGACACTTCGGCATGTGGAGTCACCCGGGCCGGGATTCGAACCGCCAACCCCACGGTTAGTGGATTAGTGGACAACCCGCTCTACCCACTGAGCCACAGCCGCCCTAATTAATGCTATATTAATTATAATACATCTATATCTAACCCTACTCAAAAGGAAAACTTTAGCTCATTTAGTTTTCTTAAATAAAATCTACAGCTGTTATGTGAAGAAAAAAAATCCTTTAATTGTGAGGACATTAGTTCCCCTCCTGAGATATAAATCATGCACACATACACATGCCCCGGCACACATACACACTCTCGCACCCGCTCTCTCTTCCAAAGTGTAATGCTGTCCCCTACAGGTCAGTTCATATAACTAAACTTCTCAAAGCATAAGATACTTGTGTGAAGATGAGGACATGTATACTCTATACTAGTTCACTAATAACAGTTAATTAGGGCATGACTAATACTGCACATAAGCTTCAGGCAAGACTGATACAATTAAAAGTTACTGAACTAACTTAGCTGTACATTTCTCCTTGTGTACTTTCTACTTCTTCACTATTAAATTAAACTAAGCCAGTGTTCAGTTTTGTACAGTTCAGGGTTTTTTGTTTGTTTGTTTGTTTGTTTTGTTTGTTTGTTTGTCCAGTTCCCTGAACTCACTAACTTCCTTCCCATACATGAGTTCACAGATGCTCACAGGTTATTAAGGGAAAGAGAAATGCCAAATCACTGACTCATAGGACCAATTTTGCTCTTTCGGACTCTCTGTGATGGATGGCTATGGCATCATCAGGATTCAAACTTCCCGTCTCCTGATGAATCCTTTTTTCATTCATTCAGTCGGACCTTCCTAATGTTATAAATAGACATCTGAATGTGGCGATGGTTCTCCAGGGATATGTAGCACTACAATCTTGATGGCACTACAATCTTGATTTATCTGCAGATGATGAGCTGCCATCCATTATGAGATGTCCCAACAGACATTTCAAAATCAAAGCAGGAACATGAGTGTCTGAGGGGGAACATGAGTTAAACACTTCATCACATTTCAAAGAGTTTATCCCTTTATTCATAACTCACCCATGCATTTCTACATTTGGCAAGATTGAATCACTGTCAGTCACTCAATAACACTCATTAGTCATTAGTGTGGAACCTTTAACCATTGAACTACCTCTGCTCATAAGCACCCCCACCCTACACACACACACACACACACACACACACAAACACACATATTTGCCTTACTATCCCTGTGAGGACCATTGATATAGTTAGTAATGCAGCTAAAACAACTAAATATAACTAATAATAGCAATAATCTTATCTAACCCACACATGAAATCTGTAGCTTTGTGGAAGACAAAAACTCATTTTCCTCATGGGGACCAACCAAAGGTCTCCCACAAGGTCAAAAGTAGAAGATATTCCTATCCTTTGGGGACCTTTGAACTCCTTTGAAATTCACAGTCTTTTTCAGTAACGTGAAAGCTTCTGGGTGTGAATGGTGTAAATTTGTTTGTAGATCATGCACAGACATGATGACTGAAGATGAATAATCCCTCTCTAACAAAAATCAACCTCAAACAGATAATCATGGCTGGAAAATATAGACTTGACTGTCATGCTCATAGTATTCTTTGTGTCATCCATATGGAAAAAGCTCACAGGAGATGTCATTCAGACCAGAAGAAGAAAATCGTTTGCAAAATCACATTCTTTCTGGTACATGAAACAGACTGAATCGTATTCTCAAATCATAGAAGCAGCATAGAAATGCCACTGAGAGGTAAACCTCATAATTATTTCATAAAGCCAAACAAATTAATTCATTAGATATGCTGCTCCCCCTACGGCGCTTCCTCAATCACTATTAATAGGGAGACTGCGTCTTCATCTTGTCTTGACTATAATGCTATAATTGTCTGATAAGGTTTGGTTGTATGTCCTGATTAAAATGATTACTGACTGATTGTTGAGAACTCGTTCAAAAAATAGTTCAGTTCAGGATATATATATATATTCCACTTATTGACAAGAATGTAAACTCTACACATAGTTGCAGTTTGTCTTAATTCCTTATGAATGTACTATAAATGTGTTTCACCTTCCTGTGTCTTGTATACTGCTGTTATTATATTCTTGATCAAATGAAGCTACATCTATGCAGGCTTCAAGCTTCATAACCTGAACAACAATGGACGAATGATCATTTGTACAGGTGCATGAGCGTTTTAGGTGATAAGTAAGTATATAAAACATATGTAACAATACAAAAGACAATAAGTAATAAACATACAAATTCTAAGTGTATAAATTATATAACAAATGATGTCAAAATTTTAACCATATAATAATATAATAAATTAACATATAACAATAAAAATATTTTTTCAAGAAAAAAAAATCAGTATTAAAAAGGGAATAAATGCAAGGTAAGTACAGTGAAAGATACTAGATACTGCCTGAAGAAGAAGGTCTTTAGACCTTTGTGGAAGGAATAGAGGTACATGGCTTCTCTGAATGGAGATGGGAGTGTGTTGGATCACTGAAGAGCCATGGCGCTGAAGCAGAGAGATCTTGCATTACGAGCATGTTTATAACTCAGAAACGGCTACGCCAAATGCCCTTAATTTGAAGACCTTAGTGCAGGATTGCAGGTTTGTAGTTCTGAACCAGAGTGCATAGATAATGTGCTGCAGCACCCTTAGATGCGTGGAATACAAATACATGTTATTTGAATTTGAATCATGTACCAGTGGAATGACCTCAGCAGTAAACTTTGGGAGGTTATGAGCCAGGTGAGCAGCCTGTAGAGGATATGACATGAAAACATAGACTTGCAGAGAGAGAGAGTGGAAATTGCATGTGTTGAATCTTCAGAAAAAGTTGTATGCTTCTAATGCCATGAAGACAAATCTGCAGTATATGGTTGTTGATATGATGTGAGACCATCGTCCATAATCAAACCAGGATTCTTAGACAGATGGACTGACAAATGACCGAAATGTCCAGCTGAAGGGAGTTCTTCACTGGTATGTCAGTTCAGTTGTGACTTTCAGACGATGGCCAATGCAGTCTGTGAATGTAGGAGCATTCAGTAATAGCGAGGCAAATATACACCCAGCTTTCAGTATTTTACTAAGTAAGTTTGCTGCAAATTTCAAATGTCCATTTGTTACCAATGTGCTCAGCATGTGGTTGAAACATCAGATTCAGACCAAGAGTGAGTTTCCATGTGCATAAAAGGTTTATTGCAGTTTACTGGATATCAGGCCCAAAACAGTAAAACTGCAGTCTAATATAAAAACAGTGTAGCAAGAAAAAGGTTAAAACACAACCAGGCAGAACCAAAAAAGGCCAAATGGATAATCCAAAGAATAAACCAATAAACACTACAAGCATTCAAACACATTCACAGGCAGTAGGGATGTGATGATTGACAAGACTTCGTAAAGACTTGTAAAACCAGGCAAGCTTCTGTTCACTAAATTCAGGAAGTAACCTGGAAGTTGAGTCAGAGGTCATGCTTAAATTCTGCCAATTGCAACCTCTACTGTGAGGAGGGCTTATGTCCTGGTCTGGTGTTACATTTGAACACTCACTCCATAGTGAGATTGGTGTGTGTGTGTGTGTGTGTGTGTGTGTGTGTGTGTGTGTGTGTGTGTGTGTGTGTGTGTGTGTGTGTGTGTGTGTGTGTCAAAAAAAGCATGCAAAAACATTGTTCTGTTCAAGCACTGGAGCAATTCATCTAGGAGTCTGGTGCAGACCTTGAGACTTGCAACAGTTTACTAAAAAATGTACATAGAAACATTCTGGACCAGCACAGTGTGTGTGTGCATACAGGAATACTTGTCAGATGCCTAACAGACTAAGCAGATATCTTTTTGCCCCAGGTCACTGAGGCAGTGCTTCTACAGTGCCGAGACATGAGGTCTGAGATCAGTGTTGGATGCCAAGTTCAATTCCCAGAGGTGCCATACACTATCCATGGCCAGAGTCCATTATGTAGTGGCCAGAGTTTATGACTGTACTTTCACTAAGTTGGAAAGACAGCATATGCCACCCGGGCCAGGAGACTTCTCTATCACACAGATTGGGAAGTTAGTATTTTACTCCAAGCTGTGCTGGCATGCTTCATGTGCTCTGGGATGGTGATGCTGACACATAGCAAAAGGCTTCTTCTAACTAACATTCATTCAAAATTTTAAAAAGACAATTTGAGGCATAGACTTTTTATTATAACTGTAGGCAATGATTTGTGTTCTCTAGAGTGTCATTTTGTCTGCTACTGAGCATGTCAAACTATAGAAATATGATTCTTTCCAAATAATATCATCATTAGTATAGTGAATGTTTTATCCATTTTAATTTATGTGCATCAAAACATGTTGTTCTTTCATCTTAAGGCTGCTCATTTTAAAGAAATATTGTTTCATTCATTCATTCATCTTCAATATTGGTTTTATCCAAGTCAGAGTGGATCTAGAGCAGAACTTATCTCAGGAACACAAAGGTAGGAATACATTGTGTATGGGAAGTCAAGAGCATTTCAAGGCATCACACACAGATATGCATTCACATCAAGAATGGATTTAGAGAAAGAACGTGTGAAACACCACAAAGGCCAAAGGCAGTAACCAGAGCTTGAAAATTGTCATTCAAAATAATAGTTCAGTAATTTAATCTCTATTTCAAATCAGTGGGATTTATGACATTGTTTTGTCTTGGAAAATCATTTACTCTTGACCCACACTGAAGACATTTCAGCCATGTTAACTGTGACCCAAGAGGACAAGACCGTTCATATAATGGTTACATAATGCTGTCATTACACTGTTATCCAGCTCATTATCCATACATAACAGATAATGAGTTGGAAGGGTGTTCAAATCTTTTGTTTTGATAAAACAGAGACATTAGAGGATAATGTGTGTCATTTTTGCATAGAGAAGGAAAAATGTGATAACACTGTGAGGGAAGAAGTTCATTAGAACAAATATTCAGATTGCCTAAGCCTGCTTGAAGATACCGATTTGCTTGCATACACAAAGCGAGACTTGTTTGCAAGCCTCCTGATAATGAGAACATAATACCATCAGGCTACAAACACATGCTGCTTAGTTAAAGTTTTGGAGTGTCTGTGATTTATGGAACAAGTGCAAAAATTATTCAGCAAGCACTGAATGGAGCTGCCATGGTAATGTGCAGCCAACTGGAGTTATATAAAAGATTTATTCTGATTGATACATAAATGCAAAGATTTCACTGCTACGTTATGTTATGAGCTGCTGATTAGTGTCTCAAGAGTATTTAAAAAATGTACCCTTCAGTCTCAAACCCTCGTCTAGCCAGACAGGAACTCTCACCTAATGCATGAGTGGGGGGAAAATGAAAAAAATCTAGTTCATAAATTTTTATGTATGTCTGTTATTTCCTTTTTTTTCCTTGTCTGCCGGAACATGTGTGTACATTTGAATTGCAGGTATTGTCAAATCTACCAATTCAACTTCCAATTCTACTATTGACCACCTGTATCTTTCATGTAAAACTTTTAGGAATCTGCTGAGGTGAATGTCAGGGTGGTTGACAGCTTGTTTCCAGGACCATTTCTAATTTCCTAAATGTGATGCTCCAGTTATTCATGGCAAGTTACCCTCTATCATTTCCTAACACTCATAAATTCTTGTCTTTTGTCTGGACAAACAGATCCGCCTTTATTTCCATTACTACTTTGTACATATTCTCTATTATGTTGTGCTATGTAGCTGGTTTATACACCCCAGCACACCACGTATTTGAGGAATCTTTCATGTCTCATGTGTTGTCTATGTAGACCCTAATAGACCACTTGAGAAAACAGTGATGCCAATATTGCAAAGTTGGTATGAGTATTACATAGAAATATTGGGTCTCATTTATCATTTATCTTTTATTAAAGTTGTGTGTAAATGTTTGTGTAAGACAAATCAAATAAAAAAAAAATTGGATTAGTTGCAAATGTTGATCACCTGCAAAGTGTAAAGCACAAAACTCCATAAAAGTTCAAATTCACAGACAGGTGGGAGCACGAAATGAACAATCAGGGTAAATGTTGAAATACAGAAATGGAAGTGCTTTTGACTCACTTCTATGCCAATAAATATTTGAAATAATATATCATATTAATAATAATAAGTGAGTGTTAAATCTGTCAGATGAGGCGTTTTCTTCTATCATAATTGAATGATTCATTTTATTTGTCTTAATTTATGGGTTTGTGGTGGCTTGTGTTCTTTATTTTCTTTATTTCTTTCTTTATATTTCGTCATATTCTTAAATTAATGCTAATAATATAAAATGTTTTGCATTTATCTCAAATGCACAGAGAGAGAGAGAGAGAGAGAGATATCTCCACAGAGAGAGAGAGAGAGAGAGAGAGAGAGAGAGAGAGAGAGATGCGCGTGCACAGGTGAGGCGTGCGTCATTGTGAGAGAGCGCATCGCTGGTCACATCAGTTGCAATCAGGTTTTTATTATTTGTCATTTTTTATGTTCTCGTGAACAGAATGCTGCTCATTAAGGGATGACAGAGGAGTTTTCTGACCGAAACACAATTTGCGGTCGTTTTCGGTAAGTCTGGTGTTTGCACTTTCCATCAACAGTAGCCTGTTTTTGTGTGTTTGCTATCCAGCACAGTGTGCACATGTTCTTTATAACTGCCCAGAAAACTTACTGTCCCCAGTACCATGTCAGGGGTTACAATGATTGTTCAATCTTTATAATAATAATAATAGTAATATTATAACTATATATATAATAAATGTAATATAATAACTTTATAGTAATAATAATAATAATAATAATAATAATAATAATAATAATAATAATAATAATACAAGGATATGAATTGCCTTTTTAATGCAATAACTAATAATGACATCAACTGCTATTGTTTTTATTGTTAGTCATTACACTTACAGTGGTGTGAAAAAGTGTTTGCCCCCTTCCTCATTTCCTGTTCCTTTGCATGTTTGTCACACTTAAGTGTTT
>JAFFST010054287.1:584523-594750 GCA_022414735.1 Noturus placidus
GGAGAACATGCAAACTCCGCACCCACATGGCCCTGGCGGGACTCGAACCCCGGACCCTGGAGGTGTGAGGTGGACGTGCCAACCACTAGCTGTCGATTCTGCCAAACACTAGCTAACAGTCAATGTGAGGAAAAATGGATGGAGTTGAATAAGATTTGCATGATTTGTTTTACTCCTCAAGAGTGCCATAGATTCGCATGTACACCCATGTACACAAAGCTCTTCCGCAGAACCTACAGTGGTTCAACTAAAGTTAGCACCTGGCTGCGCTGGGCGCTTGCTGATTGGAGACTGAGTTGGGGCAGTGTGATGGGATGTTGGGGAGTGTCTATAAAACGACTGAAAAGAGTAAACATATGTAAACACAATCTGGATTGGATGGTTTTCTCTGCCATATAATACACTTGTACAATTTCTTATCACTTTCTAAGTGTTCCTATATGGTAGGTTTACCTCATAATAGGGCCAGTGAATATACACTCCTTCGGCCAAGCCCAAAATAACAAAATATTAAGCTTTTAATGGTCTTAACAAATCATTGGTCAAGAGATTAGCAGGAATTAAGCAATAGATAAAAATCTTAGTATGTTTTAACTTTTCCCTTTGATTTCCCTTTTATTGTTTAAGCCTTGTGGGTAAACTTGCAGACAGCTTTTTAATCTTTCTTTTATTTTATTTCATTATTTTATTTTATTTTATCTTTATTTTGTATGTCCGGAAATGTGTTAGTTTGAATTCTACATCAAACATTTTTATCATTATCATGATTTTACCTTTGTGTACATGAAGACTATATAAGTGAATTTCCCTGCTTGTAGCTTTTCTACAAACAGTTCACTGCAGCAAAAGTAAATGAGCAAATGGTGAGAGAGGAGGTCTCAGGAGTGCATTTGATTCATTCTTGCTAATGTTCTGACCAAAGATTTGTTATTAAGGCCAAGAAAAGCTTAATAGCTTGCCATTTTTTCTTGCCCATTAACGTATGTATATGTCAGTTGTACCTAAAAGTGGCCACTGAGTGTAGTGTAAAGGTTATAACACATACACACACACCTTTGTTATGGAAGCGTCCATTACTTCTCCCTTTCTTGTAGTTCATGGTAGATACTACCTATATTATTGCCATTTAAACAACCCACATCTTTTTTTTATTATAGCTACACTTTGTTTCTCATTCTCATTTTCACTTCTCATTCTATTTATCTCACTGTCTGACAGAAGCGGGAATGATTGAGGACATTAATCTCAGTCAAGTCTGATGCTACTTGCTGAATTTCTAAAAGTATCTTCAGTAACAATGCATGTCATTCCATGTGTGATGTATTAAGTGGTGTTTAAACAAGAGACTTATACCTTGTGTTTACTTTGGCCTGTGTCAATTAAGATTCTTTGAAAAGTAGAAGAGTTAATTTGCATGAGTATATATGCACACAAAGAGTGTGTGTTTGTGTTTGACACCTTCTCAACTCACTCAAGGCATGCAGAGAATCAAACAATTTCATGCAGAGAGTGTGGGGACAAAATTAACTGAGCCGTGAGCCATAATAAAATTATCCAAATGTTATTACAGAGTTGCATCTCTCCTACTTTAATACACATTTCAGAACCTGAGGCTTTCCTAATGGCCCTCGCCATCCTAAATAAATCATTAGCTAACATAGATAAATTATTTAGGATGTGACTTTGACTCGTATTTATGGCAAAAATTATTGTAGAGGTGAAAGTGCTAAATGTTTGAGTTGGTAAACAAAGGCGTTCTTTGTGCCTTCATTGTTGAAAATACAAGCAACAGGGTATTACTGTAGCATCCACTTACTGGTTTTTGGTCTTTGTTTACACTCATATAATCTACATACTATATAATCTACTGTATCTAACTCATAAACAAAATAAATCTGCTTAATGTAAGGTTTTTAGGTATTGGCCTCAGTGGTTTCTACCCTAGAACGTTAGCCAGGTGCTAACTTTAGTTGAACCACTGTTGGTTCTGCGGAAGAGCTTTGTGTACATGGGTGTACATGCGAATCTATGGCACTCTTGAGGAGTAAAACAAATCATGCAAATCTTATTCAACTCCATCCATTTTTCCTCACATTGACTGTTAGCTAGTGTTTGGCAGAATCGACAGCTAGTGGTTGGCACGTCCACCTCACACCTCCAGGGTCCGGGGTTCGAGTCCCGCCAGGGCCATGTGGGTGCGGAGTTTGCATGTTCTCCCCGTGTGTCAGGGGTTTCCTCCGGGTACTCCGGTAATATATTTGGATCAGGTGACATGAGCATTTAAATATAATTGGAGACGTTTATGATAATAGTGTATAATAAACACACTAATACAGCCTTCTCCAAAATTTCCTTTTTTTGATTTGTCTCTGTGAATATTTATTGGGCTGCTTGGTATTAAATACAACCACAGTATGTGTTTGTATCAATATTCATATTTCCTGAGATTCATTCATTGTAACGAGAAGGTTTGGCTTCAGGCTCTGATTCCATCTGCTTTCGTATCAAACCTATTTTTTATTTTTTTGTGTTTGCTATTTATTTCGAATTGTAATCCAAAACATGCACAGTAATATATGTAGTGATATAGTCTCTAGAAACAAATATACAGTCACAGTCTTCTGCAGGCTGTCAGAAGTCTACACAGCTTCCTTTGTGCATTAATATGGAGAGCATTCTCAATAATTATATGTTAAAATTAGTATTTCAGGGGCACACGGTGGCTTAGTGGTTAGCACGTTCGCCTCACACCGCCAGGGTCGGGGTTCGATGCCTGCGGCTCTGTATGTACGGAGTTGGCACGTTCTCCCTGTGCTGCGGGGGCTTCCTCCGGGTACTCCGGTTTCCTCCCCCAGTCCAAAGACATGCATGGACTGGCACCCTGTCCAGGGTGGACCTCGCCTCATGCCCGATGCCTCCTGGGATGAGCTCCAGGTTTCCCTGTGACCCTGAAAAGGAGTAAGCGGTTGAAGATGGATGGATGGAATTAATATTTCAAGCAGAATAACTGCAGATTTTTTTTTTCTCACAAATAAATTTAAAGTGGAGCAATTAAGGTTTAAATTTTAATAAATCACTGAGGGAAAGATTAAAAAGGGAAGGTTACCCCAGTGGCAGAGAGTAAGCCTAAACACACAAAGCCTGCAAGATCAGAATGAATTCATGTTAAATTGTAAAGCAATATGAGCTGCATGCAGTAATTGTTCAGTGTGCACTTATGTGGTAAATGTATATGATAAGTATATATTTACATATATATACACATAAGTATACATAAGAACTCTTTAAAGAGTTCCTTGGATTGTCCCTAACTATCAGAGAGGCTTCCACCACTTTAGGAACCTTTATCCAAAAAGCCCTTCAGGAACATTTGTATGCGTGCGTGCGTGCGTGCGTGCATGCGTGCGTGCATACGTGTGTGTGTGTGTGTGTGTGTGTGTGTGTAATAGCTGATGCGATCTACTTGGTTCCCTCTGCACGCAGGAACAGCCTCAGGCAGCGTTCCATCACAACTCATTACAGCAAGCAGAGATGGAGGAAGGGGGCTGTTTCATAAAGGAAAAACACAATCAGAGCAATTTATTTACGTCTCTCTTTCAGAAAATGATCGTGCTCTGATAGTGTTCAGGATCCCGAGCGCAGAGATTTGCGAGGTCGTCAGTGGCTCCAGGAAAAGTGACGACAGGAAAACACAAAATTACTGGACGTCTCATGTTTCAGGTGAGAGGCTGCGTGTGTGTGTGTGTGTGTGTGTGTGTATGGGTGTATAGGTGTGTGTTCAGAGGGGGGTGTATTGTTGTGTGTGGGTGGTGTGTTTGTGTGTGCGTGTGTGGGTGTGTTTGTGTGTGGTGGGGGGTATTTGTGTGTGTGTTTGTGTGTGTGTGTGTGTGTGTGTGTGTGAGAGTGTGTGTGTGTGTGTGTGTGTGTGTGATTTAACTTCTCAAACCCTTAATTTGGCAGAAGCTCTTATTTAAAGCGACTTACAGAAATGCTTTGAAGTCTCTATCAATAAATGCATCCCGATACTGGTTCACTAGGTCACCGGCTAAGAATAACATCAGTCTAAAACTCTGTTAGGAGATAATATAGTAAGAAAAGCTCTAAGACAAGACTTTTTAAAAGTGCAAATTTTTTAAGTACTTCAGAAAGAGGTAGGTCTCTGGACATCGTTTGAAGACCGCCACTGACTCAGCTGTTTGGACATCTAGGGAAAGTTCAATCCACAGCCTAGGTGCCAGAACAGAGGAGAGTCTTGATGCATGCCTTCCTTGTACCCAGAGAGATGGTAGGACCAGTTGAGCAGTACTAGAGGTTTGGAGGGACTGTGGTGCATTGCGGGGTGTGATAAGTGCTTTGAGGTAATTGAACACTGGTCCTAAGCAAGCATCAGAATTTTTAATCTGATGTAGGCAGCTAACATACATACATACATACATACACACATACACACACACACACACACACACACACACACACACACTTACATACATACATAC
Source organism: Noturus placidus (assembly GCA_022414735.1). Taxonomy (NCBI): domain Eukaryota; kingdom Metazoa; phylum Chordata; class Actinopteri; order Siluriformes; family Ictaluridae; genus Noturus; species Noturus placidus. Next base: position 589,020 of record JAFFST010054287.1, read on the forward strand.
ATACATACATACATACATACATACATACATACTTACTTACTTACTTACTTACTTACTTACTTACTTACTTACTTACTTTATTGATCCCCCAGGGGGAAATTCGAGGTCCCAGTAGTTCAAGGCATCACACACACACACAACATACAATACAGCAAGATTTAAAAAGACAGACTGGAAAATTGAGGTAGGGGTTGTGCATGTGGGCTAATATAGTCCATAGACAGTGTAGACAGTGTAAACAGTAATAAACAGTCACACAGTGGGCCAGTACACAATATTGCAGACATCTATGAGATGGTTAACATACATCGTTATTACATTGTTACAGGAGGTCAGTGGTGCAAACGTGTATGAGATGGTCAATAGTGTATGATGATGATAATGTAGGAAAAGATGGAGAGGCAGATAGACTATGCAGAGAAGTCTCTCACCTCTTCCTTTAAGTGAGGCATTGAAGAGTTTTATGGCCCTAGGGACAAAAGACTTCCTCAGCCTGTCAGTTGTGCATGGCAGTGAGCGAAGCCTCCAACTGGTCAAGCTCTTTTGCTTAACGATAGTGTTGTGCAGTGGATGACAGTCATTGTCCAAAACGTTGATCAGTTTGTTCAAGGTCCTTTTGTCTGACACTGAAGTGATACCTTCCAGTTCAGCTCCCACAACAGAGCCAGCTTTCCTTACCAGTCTGTCCAGTCATCCAGCATCCTTCTTCTTAGTGCTTCCTCCCCAGCATACTACAGCATAGAAGAGGACACTGGCAACAACAGACTGGTAGAACATCCGGTAGAACATAGGAAGGGAGCATAGCAATGCGATGGTGTGGGAGAACTTAGGAAGGGTGAAAACCAGTTGTGCAGCTGAACTCTGGATCAGTTGCAGATGTGGAATGGCACTCAGAGGCAGACCTGCCAGGAGTGAGGTGCAGTAATCCAGTCTCGAAATGACAAGGTACTGAGTAATGCATATTCTTGTATGTGTGTGCTGATCTGAGGGTTAGGTCTTGTATGCCATGTCTTTATGGAGCATCCAACCTGACTGTCATACAGTAGTGTGCATCACAGCCCTGCTTTCCATCACTCATGCTATAACATTCTGTTTTCTGGCCTCCAAGGAGGATGTAGGCAGCTTTTTAAATAGGCAAATGGTTGGTGTAATTTAAGTTTGACCACACTGTAAGAAACATTTTTATTAAAAAAAAATCTTTTTCAATGTTCAAAAATCACTTACTGTTTACCCTCTAATTATTACCAAAGGTTTTCAAAAATCTGTTTACTGTATAATGTGGCACTGGTGATGGGAATGTGTTTGCTCATGTTATGTTTGAGACTGTAGCCTATTGGTGATACATTTATTTGATGTGCAATTAATAATACTGTGCATGCGCATTAAAGAAAATGGTGACAGGTTGCACATTACCCAAGGAAACAAACGTCTGTAAAGATAAGTGGTTTGTGTTAGATAAGGCTTTTGGTCATGAACCGGGTACTCCGGTTTCCTCCCCCAGTCCAAAGACATGCATGGTAGGCTGATTGGCATGTCCAAAGTGTCCGTAGTGTATGAATGGGTGTGTGAGTGTGTATGTGATTGTGCCCTGTGATGGACTGGCACCCTGTCCAGGGTGTACCCCGCCTTGTGCCCCATGCTCTGTGGGATAGGCTCCAGGTTCCCTGTGACCCTGAAGGAAGGATAAGAGGTATAGAATATGGATGGATGGATGGATAAGGGTTAAGGTTAAGGATAAGGGTGCACGTTGGTGCCATTTAATAACTGACTGTAGTTAAACTGTTGCTGTGTGTAGACCCCCATCTACCCACTGATCAATGCAAAGGGACCACCATAGGTACACCACTGACCAGGTGTTATTTGTGTTGCATTGCACTGGTAAGGAGCTGTATCAAGTTCAGCCATGTTGCTGGAGGTTTTAAACACTTTGATGACACTGCTGAGCTGAGAGTAGTCCACCAATCAACAATATGCAGCCAACAGTGCTGTGCTCAGGAACTCAGAAACCGATGTTTGATGAAGAGTTAAGTGTTCATTAACGCACACTGTGTATAGAGAAAATGACTCTCTAACTGTTTGCCAACCAGGAAAGTGTGCTTAGTAAATTGGCCAGTGAGTCTGCATTGTATACACAGTATCATGATTGATTCAGTCATACTATCACGTCAGTGTGGTGTAGTGAACTGGGGGAAAAAAACGCTAACATTGTTTTGTCTCTTCTTTCTCTTCTGTGGTTGACATCATTGCCTCAAGCCACCATCATAAGTGTGTGTCATGGTTCTTAGTGGTATTGGCAATGAATTTCATGGCGGTGTTGCCAGTTTTGTATTTAGCAATGCTTTTGTTGTGTTTATCTCCTTTGTTGAATTTGATTAGATTTTGGAATTGATCCAAACAGGATCAAGATCATAGCAAGGTCAAATATCAGAAATAGTGTTTCTTTAATAGCCTCCTTAGTAACAAGAAGGACTAGACTTGTTGGTGGCTGACGCATTCCCATCGACACCATCGGCATTGAGTTCTACTTGTTGATTTAATACTATCTCTCTCTCTCTCTCTCTCTCTCTCTCTCTCTCTCTTTCTCTGAACCAATTCTCCAGTCTGAATCAGTTTTTTTTGCATTACATCAGTGCCGAGTACACAGTGATGTTTTCATGTTGGCTTTTTTCCACTGATGGATGGAATAAAGAGGGGCTGGCAAAATGGGCATTTCTGTACAAAACATGGAACTCAGCCTATGTAGAAATTGGTAATTAGCTCATCAGCTGAATCAGGTAGATTTAAATGCGAATTAAATACTAAACTTTGCAGTTACGTGGCCAAAACTGGATCTGGATCTGGTGGCCAAAAGTGCACACCGTTAATAATATGTGCATACACACTCTCTGACTCTGTTCGTCAAATCCGGGTTGTCGATAGTCGGTAGTAGCATTCAAACTGCTGCCCTCAAGTATTGAAGATGTTAATGTGAGCTTGGAAACATTTCAAACACAAGTTACTAATCTCTTCTCTTCACACCACCTCTCGTGCATATAAACATGGATAAATAAGATGAAGTTTTCGAAAGTGGAACAGTTCAGTATGATGTGTCAATCTTTGATAAATTTAACATTGTTATTATTTACACATTGCTGTGGAGCAAGAGAAACAAACACATCAGGATGTACTGTTATTGGAAGATAATCAACTTTGCCATGGTAAGGCATCACACTGCCCCATCTGTGTAATTTTGCCCCTCATGTTTGATTTGGATGTCACAGATATTTTATGTGATTGTTGTGGCCAACAATGTGGTTTTATTTGTGTGATTTTTTGCAGAAAACAAGTTGAATTGCACTAAATTGTTTTGCATGGTCTTCCGGCAGTGATGTTTGTTGTAATGAGACCTTTTTAGCTGTACTCATGTTTGACACGTGAATCAAAAAGCACTTTGGCTGAATGCATGTAGTGATAACTTCGCATGATGCTTCTTGGCCCAAATCTGTGGAAAATCTATGGTAATTCTGAAAAAAATAAGCTCCTCAGTGTATTGTCGAGTTTGCTTTATTGTGTGTTCATTTCTGCGATCACAAAATGGCAGAATCCTGGAGGGACTGATTTTTCACTAAACAGGTTGAGTCAGCTACAGTGGATTGACCTGATAGGGTAAAGCTAGACATCCTGTTGTTTCCATATCTACTACATTACCTTTCTCACTTTCTCATGTAGATTCGGCACACTTAAGTTTGACTTTTTTATGTATTCCCTAGTCTCTTTGTACACTGAAGTGTTATCACTTTGCGACAGCCCAGGGCTTTGGCAGTGGTTTCAGTTCTATCGCACCATGGAGTTCCTTTCCGCAGAGCTCCATGCCGAGCCTCAGAGGGAAAAGTCATTTATGGCACTGCATATGCTCTGATTTTTTTTTTTTAATTCCTTCTTCTGAACTTCTCTATCATCAAAGATTACTCTGGGACACATTACCTACCTGCACACACACACAAAAAAATCCTCCAATCCAGCACATAGCCATGAAATGAGTCTGATGTGCCTTTTGAAGAGCAGGCATGTTATTTCCCTCATGCCCACAGGCCAGCCTGCCATGCAAATGATTGTGAAATTAAAATTAAAACTATAAATATATTCTGCCTCTCTCTCTCTTATCACCATCTGCAAAAAATGCATACAAATCAAGCCCAGATCAGGGCCCATGCTCAGGACTCTACTTTATAACTGGGTTAATTGCTAATTTGGTATCTAGGTGTGAAATGGGTTCTTCTAAGGGGAATTTAAAATGTGAAGGAGACAAGAAACATTTTTACCCTCTCACTTTTTTCTTTTACCTTAAAGAGATGTCATTGCTGGTTCTGGTGACATGCCTGCAGGCTGTAACAGCAGAACGAGACAATAGAATAGAGACTTCTCATTTTAACTCGAAAGCTCACAGGATGTCTCTGCAACAGAGAGCCAAAAGAGGATGAAGTCTTCTGCTACATGTAAATGCATTTCACTAAATGTATTCAGCTGAAGCTTAGGAGTCGTTCTCAAGAGCCTGCCAAATGCTCTTTGGCGGTCATTGTCAGTCACTTTCACAGAACTGCTATCACTTATTTCCACCACCCTGAGAATGAGCACAATGCCACGCTATTTTACACTGATCTTTAGACTGAGTTCATAAAGATATCATTTTATTTGTACATAATATTTAAAAAGTTGAATGTGTTCTTCATGTTTTATATATTTGCTAAAGCAGATTCTACAATGGATCCTTATTTCTACTGCCTCTGATGAAACTTTTCAACAATAAAAAAAGAAATCATTCAAACAAAGTGATATTCAAATCGGAATCATGACATGCACTTTGCACTGATTTAAAACATTTCACACATTTCTTTAAGATAAGTTACCAACAGATTTAGTGCATCATAATACAAACCTAATCATGAAATCAAATCTTAAGATTTAAGGAAAGGCCTTTTGACTGATACATGAATAGCAGGGTTGTACATTTACAAACCAGCAAAGCAGAAAGATCTTGCACTCAGTGAATATCTATTCAACCATTTTAATTACCATTTATCCTAAACGGGGTCACAGGGAGCCTGGAGTCTATCCCAGGGGACCCAGGGCATGAGGTATAGGATACCCTGGATGGGGTGCCAATCCATCACAGGGCACAATCGCACATCCATTCACATATTACAGACAATTTGGAAATACCAGTCACCGCATCTCTTTGGACTTGGAGAGGAAACCCACAAAGCACAGGGAGAACATGGAAACTCTGTGCACAGAGGGTGAGGGTGGGAATTGATCCCCCAACCCTGGGGGTGCAAGGCAAATGTGCTAACCACTAAGATACCATGCCCAAGAGGGCAGTGAATATGTTGATTGCTAAAATAGCTTATTTTGTATAGTCACCTTGTAATGTTATTAAAAGTAAACACAGAATGTATTAGACTATATAATTATATAAAAATTACACAGTCCCCAGTCACACACTTGGAGAAGCATGAGATAAATGCACAGTGCTTCGGTAATTTGCAAGTGTATGTGTGTGAGATTTAAAACGTAGTCACATTCTTTCATGCCTTTTAAAGTAGTCCTATATACTGTAGCCTTTAGTTTCTCCTCCACCTAATTCTAGCACTGTGTACCCAAGTGTATGAGACGGAGTAGGGGTAAGTTTTAGTTTTGGAGATGCGCCCTCCCTTTTCTCTGCACCTTTAAGAGCGCCTGCGTGCCTTAGCTC
>JAFFST010054287.1:607853-624512 GCA_022414735.1 Noturus placidus
ACAGTCTCACACAGTATTATACAGTCTCAAACAGTCTCACACAGTATTATACAGCCTCACAGTCTCACACAGTCTCACACAGTATTATACAGTCTCAAACAGTCTCATCCAGTATTATACAGTCTCATGCAGTCTCAAACAGTTTCACACAGTATTATACAGTCTCAAACAGTCTCACACAGTATTATACAGTCTCAAACAGTTTCACACAGTATTATACAGTCTTACACAGTCTCACACAGTATTATACAGTCTCAAACAGTATTATACAGTCTCAAACAGTCTCACACAGTATTATACAGTCTCAAACAGTTTCACACAGTATTATACAGTCTCAAACAGTCTCACACAGTATTATACAGCCTCACAGTCTCAAACAGTCTCACACAGTATTATACAGTCTCACACAGTCTCACACAGTATTATACAGTCTCAAACAGTCTCACACAGTATTATACAAACTCACACATTGTCAAAGAGTCTCATTCAGTCTCTCATTGTCTCGTACAGACACACAGTCTCTCACACTTTCTCATACAGAGTTTGATACAGTTACATAAACTCATGGAGTGTCATACAGTGTCATACAGACTTTAAATATTCTCACATACACTCGTGGTACATTCTCAGAGAGGAACACACAACAGACTTACGCAGTCTGACGCATTGTCAAACATAAAGACACTTTTGCATTGTTATACAGCAATGTCCTGGCATCACAATTCCACTAGAATTCCTGTCTCATTGGAAATATAATTACTGAAAACAATGGTGACACGTCCAATACTTATTTCCCCTACTGTACCTTCCTGTTTTTCACGTATCTAGGCCCTGGCTTTAAATATATGCTCCATGACCAGATGGGACAGTGGGTGTGGTATAAAACATGTTTTCTATGGTGATAAGTGACACGTGCAGTTGTGGTGTATTTCATTCATGGCTACAACATATACAGCTTTGTCAACAGCATCCAGGTATACACAGAACTGTGACATCTGCCTAAGCAGCCTAGCGCCCCAGCCATTCTGCTCTTCTACTCCTGACTGATAATCATGTTGATGTGTTTGTGTGTGCATACGCTCAGGTGCTTGCAGGGGATGGTGCACTATCAGGCTCTGTTGCATCTATGGAGCATGAGGCGCATTGTAAGGCTGGCCTGCTGGGCACATATAGATATGCACAGGGGAACCAGTACACACTCATACACTGGTGTCCACTATAAAATGTGGTTTTTAATATGTTCACATGTACAAAGTCACAGATTCCATCTACCCTACTCCCCCTCTTTATTTCTCTCTCTTTCTTATGTATAGGATTGGTCGTTTGTTTGATGGCACAGAGCCCATAGTGCTAGACAGTCTAAAGCAGCATTATTTCATCGATCGTGATGGTCATATGTTCCGCTACATCCTCAATTTTCTCAGGACTTCCAAGCTGCTCATCCCAGATGACTTTAAGGTGTGTTTGATACTGCCTCTATTCCTGTATTTGGGTTAATATCTAATAAGGACACTCATTCTTAGGTCCATAGTTAAATGTATCTGCTGGTTATTTTAGGACAGATATTGTGTATATTGTTATACAGTTTATCCAACCAATTCATTGATATTCTGATTTAATATTTAATGGATTGTAATTCAGCATACTTATATGTTAGTGGTGTAACCAAATACTTTATTCAGAATGAACAGATAATGTTTGAAACAGATATAAATACAGATACAAATAGGAGGTGTATTTTTTATATAGAAGGCTTGCCAGAATATAGTTCACATGGTATCTAATTGAACTAGAGGTGTGCACTTTGACTGGGATCCTGTGACAAAACAGTTGGAGGTTTTTACTTGAATGTGGGTGAGTATTCAGATATGAATCTTGTGGGGCAAGTTCATTAGAAAATGTCGCAGGCAGGTACAAATAAAAAATAATGTTAATCAAATAACAGTCGCACACACCTCTCTAGTTAAAAAAAAAGAAAAGAAAAAGAAAGTCATTTAGGCCACATTTACTTCAGGTTTAAATTCAAATGGAGATAAAAATATTTGGAGCACTAAACATTACACCTCTATGTACTGTATGGACATAAACATGCCCTATTCACAGTTAACATGTCAGTCTGCTGTATAGTTAAACTTTTACCCATAGTTATTAAAAGTATCAATCTGAATTATTTTTCGATGTGTGTGTTTGAGCAGGACTACTGTCTGCTGTATGAGGAAGCACAATATTTCCAGCTGCAGCCACTGCAGGCAGAGCTTGAACGCTGGCGTTCAGAGCGAGACTCAGGGTGTGTGTCACGGGCATGCGAGTGTGTGGTGGTACGTGTGGCTCCCGAGCTGGGCGAAAGGATCACATTGAGTGGAGATAAGTCTCTCATTGAGGACATTTTCCCTGAGATCGGAGATGTCATGTGTAATTCAGTCAACGCAGGATGGAACCATGACTCCACTCATATCATCCGGTTCCCTCTAAATGGATACTGCCATCTCAATTCTGTACAAGTAGGTTGCACAACATATTTTACATGTAATATACACTCATTACAGGGTGCTTTATGATATTGTCTAGGCAGTAACATTGACTAAGCCTGCAATGACAATTAAGGTGTTCAAAATTTCACCAACCATATAATGTCATGTGGTGCAACAACACATCCAATTTTTCATTAAAAGACAATAAAATTATATTAACCAAGAAAAGACATATGCTATACAAACATACAGTATATAAAGTTACACTTCCTACCTAACTGCAACATTTTACATGTAACTTATTTGTTTAAATACATATTTCCCCTGGTTTCACCATTTGACTCAGTGTTTGTGCCACCTGGCTTTTCAGACTCTTAGTGCAACCTGACTTTTTATTTAAATAGTTTGCTTGAAACTGCACTTACAATTAAATGTTTCAAATAAACATGTTATTATAATAATAACAACACATTTTAATGTTTTTTTGGGTCTTACCACATTACATTGTAAACTGAACCAAACTAACCATGGCTCAAAGGTGACAATTTTTTCAGTATCTATGAAAGGGCTACAACCTTGTCACTGCATCATTAAGGTCACTTGACATCTTCTTCTTGATGTTGCAATCAATCAAATAAAAATAACCACTTTTGTTGTCAGAAATTAAGTAAGAATTTCTGGACAAATATTTTACAATAAGTTGAATAATTTAAAAGTTACTGAGAAATTTAAACATGTACTGATATATTTTCTGTCTGCTTAGTAAACTGTTAATCAGAAGAATAATATGGTGTGTGTGTGTGTGTGTGTGTGTGTGTGTGTGTGTGTGTGTGTGTGTGTGTGTGTGTGTGAGGTTCTGGAGAGGCTCCAGCAGAAGGGATTTGAGATTGTTGCTTCATGTGGAGGTGGTGTCGACTCATCTCAGTTCAGCGAGTATGTTCTACGGAGAGAGACCAAGCATGTTCGAAGCGGGCTCATGACTACAGTCATTCAAATTAAACAAGAATCACTGGACTAGTAGAAAATGATGTCTTTAAAAAAATATATATATGACAGGCTACAGCCTTTCAAGTATATATGGCCATATGAAAAAATAAATACACTCCATGGACATTGTTGGGTTTTTTGACATCTTTGGACAAGCAAACATTTGAGCCTCTTTGAAACAGTGTCTATTATTGCAGATGATGTACTTGTACAAAACCACAATGAAAAGTAGCTTTTTCAATCATTTTTTCAACAGAAATGTCAATAGATGTGATAACCTTTTGTGGAAAAAGTAAGTACACCCATGGCCTCAGAAGCTAGTATTGCCCCCCTTTAGCAGAAATAATTTCTTGTAGGCAGAATTGTCCACCAGGCTTGCTCGAATTTTTGACCACTCTTCCATGCAATATTCTTTCAGTTGCAAGATGTTTGAGGGTTTTCACAATATTTCAATGGGATTCAAATCTGGGCTTTGAAGGGGCCATTCCATAACCCTTCATTTCTTTCTCTTTTTTTTTTAGCCATTCCTTAGTGGATTTGCTCATGTGCTTAGGAACATCATACTGTTGAAAGGTCCACTTTTGGTTCAACTTTCTGACAGATGGCCTCACATTATCTTCAAGCGCTCTTTGATATGATGCAGAGTGTATCAACTTTATTAACAGGCACTGTTTCAAAGAGGATCAAATGTTTGCTAGACCAAATATGTCAAAAAAAGCCAACAACGTACATGGGGTGTAGTTATTTTTTCACATGACTGTACAACGGGTATATACAATAATCAAGTTTTCAGTGTTAAAATGCAAAAAAATCATAAGATCTGCCACATAAGATTATACCAAGCAAAGGTTTGTTTTAAAACTTTATGACTTGGTTTACCGGATTCATGTCCACCAGTCTCATCAAAAGAAGTCAAATCCAAAGCAACTCGTATCCAGGTCTCTGTACTATTACTATTCCCAGACAGTTATCTTAACAGTTTGATCAAATTATGTTACTATCAGACATCACTGCACACATACAAAAGCACAAAATAAAGGAATATGCAAATATTTTTTTATGGTTGTAAAGAGTGATTATTATGGCTTAGTGGCTAGCACATTTGCTTGCACCTCCGGGGATGGGGGTTTGAATCCTTGTGCTTCCGGGGTTTCCTCTGGGCACTCTGGTTTCCTCCCCCTGTCCAGAGATATTTGCTGTAGGCTGATTGGCATTTCCAAATTGTCTAGAATATGTGTGTGATTGTGCCCTGCAATTGTTTGGCAATCCATCCAGGGTGTCCCCCACCGTATGCCCTGAATTCCCTAGGATAGGTTCCAGGCTCCCTGTGACCCTGTTTAGGAAAAGCGGTATGGAAAAATGGACGGATGGATGGATATCCTCCCATTTTCCTTTGACCTCTCTTATCAACAAGATGTTTGCACCCACAGAACTATCACTCACTCAGTGTTTTTGTTTGTCACACCATTCTGTTCACACTTTAGAGACTGCTGTGTGTGAAAATCCAACTTGATCACTAATTTATGAAAAACTCAAACTAGCCCATCTGGCACCAACAACCACGCCACGGTTAAAATAACAGATCAGACTTCTTCCTCATTCTAATGTTTGATGTGAATATTAACTGAAGCTCTTGACCTGCATCTGCATGATTCTATGGAGTGTCCTTCTGCTAATTGATTGGCTGATTGGATAACTGCTTAAGTGAGCAGGTGTACAGGCTTTCCTATTAAAGTGCCCCGTGAGTGTATATCCTGACCATTTTATTTAGTGCACATAGAACCTATGGTCAAGATAGTGTAATGTATTGTTTTATTATGACTCCCTAACTTACACGCCGCTAAAAGTACGGAAGCCCTAAGCAGCCATGTGTTAATAATATTTCTTTTCTGTTTTCTTGTGATCTTGAAATAACCAAAAGCTGTTTTCTCATGATGTAATTTTATCCCGAGAAAATTGCCGCTTTGTGAATGGGACTGGTGTTACATGCACCTTGGCATCTTTGCCGTCAGAAATGTAATAATTCCCCACCATAGAGATGAACTTTATCTCAAATTAAGAGAGACAGCTGTCCCCTTCTCAAGTGTGGGACACTAACGTGTGAAGTCATCAGTCCTGCACGGATGATATATAGGGCGGCTGTGGCTCAGTCGGTAGAGCGGGTTGTCCACTAATCCACTAATCGTAGGGTTGGCGGTTCGAATCCCGGCCCGGGTGATCCCATGCCGAAGTGTCCTTGGGCAAGACACTGAACCCTAAGTTGCCCCCGATGGCAAGCTAGCACCTTGCATGCACCTTACATGCACCTTGCATGCACCTTGCATGCACCTTACTTGCACCTTGCATGCAGCTCTGCTACCATAGGTGTGTGAGTGTGCTCTCATCAGTAAGTCACTTGTAAATGTAAAATGATATTTCTGTAAAGCTGCTTTGAGACAATGTACCATTGTAAAAAGCGCTATACAAATTGATTATTATTATTATATTTATATAGGCCACACCGGAAGTTGGAATCACCCTGGTTACCGCCACACACACACACACACACACACACACAAAAAAAAACAATAGGATTTTTCCATGGGCTTTTGGATTATTGCAGAAAATAAACTCTGTGACAAACAAAAGTTTATGATTGTTATGATGAGGATTCATACAATTTTGAAACCTATACACTCGCCAGAAGTTTTTTTTTTTTTTTTTAATAAAATAAAGAAATAAAAAAGCTAACGTAGGCTAACTATGTCCGTGACCAACGTCACCAACATTGCGCTTCCGACAAATCTTTCAATCTTTATTTAAAACAAAAATTAATAAAATTGTATTCACGAGAAAACAACAGAAATATATATATATATATAAAGAAAATTAAGGTGTGATCACGAGAAAATAGCTTTTGTTAAGTCGAAATCAGGAGAAAGCGTCAGGAAAAAAAGTAACAGTGTGTCCGCTTGGGGCTTCCGTATGTAGCTTTAGCTTTGATGCTAAATATCAGCGGGTTGTTGAAAAGAACCGAACTAATTGAAGAGGCGGGGTTTGTTTAAACTCCGCACTGAAGTGGCAAAAAAACCTGAAGACATAGCACGACGCTGTTTGTGGTCTACATTTCTGTCATGTCTGAAAGCGCAAACCACTTTAATAAAACTGATCACTCGGCGGAAAACGCGCGCGAGTCTCCAGAAACAGGAGGCAGTCCAGAAGCACCGTGCACTCAGGTATCAGATCAACACAATGCACTCGAAGCCACCAGCGCGTCCTACACTTCAGCCAAAGAGTCAGTACCTCCAGATGAAAGTAGAAAGGAAACGCAGGCATCACAGCCATCTGAGGCACTTACAAAGTATCCTGCTGAAACTTTGTCCTCCAGCATGCTCCCCAATCCTGCTCCACCTGTGACCTCCACTGTAACATCTGCCTCCATGGCTCCACCGCCAAAAGTCCCAGTGAGCTCTGCTGCGCCTGGTAGATCTTCCACACCACTGGTGGTGGGGGCGAGAGTGGTGTCAGCAGCTATTACAGCAGCTGCGGTTAGTGGACAGATTTCAGCTTCACAGCCTGGAGGACTCACTGTGATGTCTAACCAGGTCAGACCTCCAGCAGTGACCCAAGCTCCGCTCAGAGCAGCGATCATGACTCTGCCACAGAATGCAACAGTGCCACGGAGTCCTCAGACCACATCTCTCCAGCTACCTGCCAACTTCCAGATCCCACAAGGTTTGTGATGAGGTTACAGGTAGCGTTGCCTTAAGGGTGTCTCTAATGTGTCTTTTGTAAGTGCTTCATCTTGCTGTTTGTTTGTTTGGTCGTCTAGGTATGGTTTTAATACGCAGCGACAGTGGGCAGTTGATGTTGGTTTCCCAGCAGGCTTTGGCTCAAGCACAGGTTCAGGGCTTGGTGCAAAAATCCTCCAATGTCACTACAACTGTAAGACCACAAGCCTCCCAGGTATCTTTTGTATCTTCTATACTTATTTTTGTTAATTATGTATTAAGTAGCATGAGATGTACAATACAGCATGTTTTTTTTTACATAAATGAATTCTACGTCCTGCAATAAAACAAAGTAATCTTTTTCACAGCCAACAGCCACGTCTATCATCAGAGTCTCTCTCCCATCTTCATCTACAACGGTCGCCACCTTAGTAAAACCTGCCTGCTCGTCAGGAAAGGCTGTTCTGAAGCCCGGCTCCACCATGGGCACTGCCATAATCAAACCCACCACGACAGGAAGCACTATTATTAAACCCCCTTCAGTGTTGGGGACAGGCCTTAAGTCAAGCTCCATCACAGGGCCTACAGTCATTAAAGCTACCTCTGCTCAGAAACCTCCGATAAGCACCACAACAGGGACCATAAGCCAAAGGACCATCACTGGCTCCAATGTTACCTCTACATCTGTAGTGAAGGTAGGCATCGGTCTGCATTTAGTATGCAGACTCTGATACGTCGGGTTTTTAAATACTAACCAATGTTTTGTTTTTATTTATTCAGTCTGTTGGCAAGACATCACTTTCTTCAACACTTACTCCAAATATCCACCCAGTTGGCAGTGGCCCTCGAAATATCTCCCCGAATATTCCCATCAAAGCCAGCAGCAGCAACAGCAAAGTCTCCGCCACAATCGTGAGTCATTTCTCCATCATTATTATTGGAGATGCACCGATCCTAGCTTTCTCAGCCGATACCGATAACCGATTATTCAGAGTGATATCGGCCGATACCGATAGTTCTGCCTTTTATACCTTCTTTTAAATTAATAATGATTAATTCCACAATTCTGAAAGAAATGCAAAAAACTATTCTCTCCATGTTAACAAGTTGTTTCACAGTAACTGGTCTCATAAACAGAAAAACACATTACTCAAATTAATATTAACACATTAACTAAATTGAGAAGATTAAAGTAAGATTTCTTAACTTATTGAATGTTGTAAATTCATTTTAATAGAATTAATTGACTGAATTCTAAAAAACCTCCTCTTAGTCTCGCATTCACTCACCACTAACAAACATTTCTACTTAATCACTGAACATCTGAACTGGTAATATATAATATAAACTTCTTTATATATTAACATTAACTGGATATGAAATGCACTATTCTACAAATAATTTTTTTTCTGCTCTCTCTCTATCTATCTATCTATCTATCTATCTATATATATATATATATATATTTATTTATTTATATATAATACACACACGTGTGTGTGTGTATATACATACACTTTTGTCAACTCTTCATGTAAATCTTTCAACAGTGTACTGGCCCTTTTAATAAAAAACTTTTTAGACTCGACACTGAAACGCCTGCTTCACTGCTGCAGCGTCCGGTGTAAAAATGATCAGTGCAGAGATTAGAGTTTACAGACCGCAGTTTTGTCATCATTCCACACGATTGACCTCTTCTTTACACACAGCATGAAATCGATGTTTTCCCTCTTTTGATTGCCAGGATATAATTGGCCCTGATCATTGGATATTTTTACCCAATTATTGGCTGATACATCGGTGCATCTCTAGTTATGTAATGTTAGCTTTCACATTGTTAGATTTCCAAAACTCAGGAATCTCCGATCACGTCATGAATTCCAGTCTGGTTTACATTTACTTCTATTAACTTTTAGTTCTGTGCTGCTATGAGCTAGAAAGTGTGATTTGCCGCAGAGTTCAGGCGCGCACCTGTAATAATGTACGGAGCCCCTAAAGGGACATGGTGGTGGAAAAAAAAATTGGGATTGGAGAATTGTTGTTGTTTTTATTTTTTTAAGCTTTTGTGTTCTCTCACAAAATCTGTTATGAGTTCGGTCAAACACTTCCTGTTTATTTTCTCATTGGTAGTGGCTCAGACAGCTCCGTAGATTCACAATGGAGAGATTCATCGAGTTTTATTTTGAACTTGGACTCAAATATAAAGAAATGCGGTCTGTGCTTAGTTCTTGGAACGGTTATGACATAAGTGAAAGACACCTGAAAAGGATATTACACGAAAGATGCAAGCGTGACCCACAGCGAAGAAGTCTCTTGCGAGAACACTGGTTTTGCAAGAGAGCACAACAGGTAGGTTATCTTTGGCAGAGAATGCAAAACTTTCTCGGGGAGAGAATGCAAAAGCTTTGAATTTTATTTTTTGTTTTCTCCCATACCAATTTTTTTCCAACACCATGTCCCTTTAGGGGCTCCGTAGTAATGTAATATAATTGTTTGGAAAAACCCTGCTTTTTAAGGACAAATGTCATACTTACTTTAAGACTCAAAGATGTGATAAAGCACTTAATTAGCATTCAAAAAATAGTGCTTGAAATGTTCTTGAAAATCCAGAAATTTCATGCAGGACCCCTGAAATTTTTTAAAATATAAATAATGATTTTTTAACCGTGGTATGTTTGTAATGTTGATTAATTGCATTAATTATAGTATACTTGGTAAACAAAAAAGGGATTACATTGTAATTTGCCTTAATTTGTTTGAAAGTTTCTTTCCATTGTGAAATTAATGTGGTTCATGTTCCTAACAGGAGACGTTGGAGAATGTAAAGAAATGTAAAAGCTTTCTGATCACGCTAATGAAGCTGGCGTCGAGTGGGACCCGCTCACCTGACATGGCACAAAATGTTCGAGATCTGGTCAAAGACCTGCTGGTGTGAACACATATTCTTTTGTAGTTCTACTCCTTCTGTATTAATATGCACCAGGGTTAAGGTGTTCTGGTTTTTCTTGTCAGGATGGACGACTGGAAGCTGAGGAGTTCACTGAAAAACTTTACATGGAGCTGAAATCATCCCCACAACCGTACCTGGTGCCTTTTCTTAAAGTAAGAGCTTTGTGAGTTTGATTAAAACTCAAAGAATAGGGAGAATAGAGAAATTAGTCTGAGGGTTTCTTGTCTTTTTCAGAGAAGCCTTCCTGCTGTGCGTAAGCTCACCCCAAACTCAAAACTGTTCATCCAGCAGTGTGAGCAGCCCAAAGCCACCTCTTCATCCATAATCAGCAGCAGCACCCAGAAACCTAGCCTTCCTTCTTCCACTACCATTACTCAGCCTGTTCGAGGCAGTGTACCAGCCAGACCCCCTCAAATGGTAAACTCATTTGGAGAACGTTCAGATATATAACAGACTTTCAATCTTTACTCTCAATGTGGATAACCTCTCCTGAATACTATAGATTTGTAACTTCTAAAAACTTCTGCTTAAATAATAAAGACACTCTTATCCCAAGACCCCTTTTTTAATAGCATGATCATACTGAGCATCTTCTCACACAGTACTGTTTGCCTTTACTCTTCTACAACTCCGTACTCTAATGATTTACACTCACTGGGCACTTTTTTAGGAACACCTATACACTCATACAATTATCTAATCGGCCATCTGGTAGTAGTGCAATGCATAAAATCATGCACATACGGGACAGCAGCTTCGAGTAATGCTCACATCAACCATCCTAATGGGGGGTGATATCAGTGACTTTGACCGTGGCATAATTGTTGGTGTCAGACGGGCTGGTTTCAGTTTGTATAAAACTGCTGATCTCCTGGGATTTTCACACACAAGTCTCTAGGGTTTACTCAGAATGGTGCAATAAAGAAACAGTGAGCAGCAGTTCTGCAGATGGAAACGTCTTATTGACATTTTGCAGACGCCCTTATCCAGAGTGACATCAGTTGAGGTTTAAGAGCCTTGCTCAGTGACAGGGCCCAACTGTGACAGCTTGGCAGTGCTGTGGTTTGAACTCATGACCTTATGATCAGTAGTCCAATGACTTAACCACTGATCTACCACTGCCCATTGTTGATGAGAAAGATCAATGGAGGAAGGACTTGGACCCAATCTGCTTTGTGTTAACAGACCAGGCTGGTGGAGGTGGTGTAATGTAGTGGGGAATGTTTTCTTGGCATACTTTGGGCCCATTAATACAAATCAATCATCGCTTGAATGCCACAGCTTATTTGAGTATTGTTGTTGACCATGTACATCAATTCATGGTCAATATGTACCCATCTTCTAATGGCTGCTTCCAGCATGATAATGCACAACGAAGTAACTTTTGTCTGAAACTGGTTACATGAACATGACAATGAGTTCAGTGTTCTTCAATGGCCTTCCCAGTCACCAGATCTGAATCCAGTAGAACACATTTGGGATGTGGTGGAACGGGAGATTCACAGCATGAACGTGCACCTGAAAAATCTACAGGACTGAGTGATTCAATCATATCAACATGGACCAGAATCTCAAAGAGTTTCCAACATCTTGTGGAGTCCATGCATGAAGAACTGAGGCTGTCTTGAGTGCAAAGGGAGGCCGTACCCAGTATTGGTACAGTGTTCCTACTGAAGTTCCTATGCACACAACTTTTTTTTTTTTTTGAGTGTTTGAAAGTTGCCATTTACATATTGCATTTCCCTCATGGTTTCCTGCATTGCGGAGGAGATGTGCATGTTTTGCTTTTGTTTTCAGTTGCCTAATTCTGCCTGTAGGTACTAGCTATGCTGTATTTGAGTTGAAGTTTTATATTTGAGCAGGTCATCCAGCAAACCAAAGGAGTGATTGTGGAGCAGCATGTGACAAACTCACCTCATGTTGTGTTGCCAGTGCAGAACCACACACAGCCCAAGCAGCCAGTGATTCAGACCAACACACAGGCAGCAGGTGGTAACGGTTCTCCTCCTCCTTATTCTCCTTAATGAAATGTGCCGTGTTCAGTTCTCTCCCTTATGGCGCAGGTGGTAGAGCGGGTTGTCCACTAATCGTAGGGTTTGCAGTTCGATTTGAGTCCCGGCCCATGTGACTCCACATTCCTTGGGCAAGACACTGAACCCCAAGTTGCCCCCGATTGCAAGCTAGCACCTTGCATGGCAGCTCTGCTACCATTGGTGTGTGTGTGTGTGTGTGAATGGGTGAATGAGACCCAGTGTAAGGCACTTTGGATAAAAGCGCTATATAAGTATACTATATAAGTATACCATTTACAAAAAAAATAACTGGACAAAGTAATGAAATTAAATACACTCACTGCCTGATCTCGAAAATACATACATTTGTTATTTAAAGCATGGATGTTTTGTTTGCTAAATAATATAGAAAATAGTATTGCATTGTCTACTGTAAATGCATTGTCTATTAGTGTGTTTATAGGTATCTAAATTGTCCTTAGTGTGTGAATGACTGTGTGATTGTGCCCTGCAATGTGTTAGCACCCCAGCCAGGGTGTCCATCTGCCTCTTGCCCCGAGTCCCCTGGGATAGGCTCCAGGCTCCTTACGACCCTATGTGTAGAATAAGCAGTACTGAATATGGGTGGATTGGTGTGTATATACAGTGACTTATTTACTCTGAAGCATCATGGTAAAATTATGGTAATTATAAAGTAATATAACCATAGTGAATTTCTGTAATGACTATTTGCTGTATTAATTATTTTGACCTTTCTAGTGCAGTGTTTTTGGTTTTGTTTTTTAAAGGAGGTTTTAAGAGGCAATATTTTCTCCAGTTGTCTAAACCCCCCTCTGGATCAACTCAAGCAGCACAAACACAAAATTTCAAGGACAGCACCTCAGGCTCATTCCGGTAATGACTTAATATTCTCCGCTCCACTGTGGATTTTGTGTTTGGTTTTGAGGGGAAAAAATGACCTGTGTGTAGCTGTTTATAAATGCAGTGCGCTTGGTTACTTTACAGTCAGTAATTGTATACATGTAACCTATATGGTACTGTACACAATTTTTCCAATAGCCTCTTAGCCATTCAACAGTGAAAAGGGATCAAAATAGGACCATTGCCGACCAGATATTATTTGGGTGGTGGATCACTAGTACAAGTGTATCGGGTCACTCAACCAGAAATTCAGCCAGCAATGACACTGTGTTCAGAAACTGGACACAGTAATACAGAAACTGTGTTTCTTCAAGGTGGACCAACGAAGTAGGTGGCAAAGTGGCAACACGACACATTCTGTCATGCCCCTGCCCCGTCAAGGTCACTGCTTTGCTGAGAAAGATGCAAAGCTCAAATAACGCCTAGTTAGTGATGGGCTTATTGTCTCCCCTTTCCTTTGCCCGACAGTTTAGAGGAGGATAACAGGCTAGTCAGTAATTTTAGACTTTCAAGGTGAACCTATACGTGATAAAATGGCCAATGCGTATAGAAACAAATGTATTTATTGAATATCTCATTGGGCATGTATGTCCATGTGCTTTTATGAATTAGTGATGATGATGACATAAATGATGTGGCGTCCATGGCGGGTGTTAATGTGAACGAGGAAAACGCTCGCATTATGGCGTCCAGTTCAGAGCTGGTGGGAACAGTGGTGCGCTCATGCAGGGACGATCCCTTCCTCCAGACCACAGCACTGCAACAGAGAGTGCTTCACATTGGTAACGGTATCTTCACACATACTCAGTGAGAGAAATGCCTTGTATTTTTAATATCTATAAGGTATCCTTGTTTCTCATCTGTCTGTCTGTCTCTCTCTCTCTGTCTGTCGATTGCGCTCACGCTTTGTCTCCTGACCTTTTGGCACATCATGAGCCCTGGTAGTGAGAGTCAGAAGGGAGAGGCTCTCTCGTTGATCAGCAGTATCTCTGACAAGGCTGTTCCACTTAATCAGTATTCTAATGCCTATGAAGTGGTGCAAAATTACCAGATTGGCAGGAATCTCCTCCTTTGTGCTGATCAAAATAACAAGGGAGAGGAAGTGAGAGTACAAAAGGAGGCAGGGGAAGGAGGCGTTAGCCTGGAGGAGGAGATGGAGCAAGGGAATGTGGAAATAAAATGGATGGACTTGGCCGTGCAAGAATTTAATCTGCATCAGCAGAAAAGGCAGAATGAGAGATTTTGCAGATGTCTGTCTGTTCACCAAGCATTACAAAAACCAAAATCAGCAATTAATGCCTGATCCCTAGAGATATTTTGAGTTAGTCATGTAAAAAAGTAAGTACACCCCATGGAAATTGTTGGCGTTTTTTGACATATTTGGACAAGCAAACATTTGATCCTCTTTGAAGCCGTGCCTATTAATAAAGTTAACACTATAAAATTGTATAAAATTTATCATTTGTAGTAATTTTTACAATTTAAATGAACAAAAAACAGATCAGTCACATGGAAAAAGTTAGTAGACCCCTATATTTATCACCAAATCCATAAAGCTACGATCACGTGCCAGTGATTAGAACCTGTTTACGGAGTGCAGGTGGAACCTGTCTCATTTATAAGTCTCTCAAATCTAGTGTCTGGTGTTCCCTTTGTTATTGAGGTGTGTGTGGTGTTATCATGTCAAGATCTAAAGAGTTCTGTAAGGCCTTCAGGAAAAAAATGTTCTGGATGCCTATGAGTCTGGCATGGGATTTAAATAGATCTCCAAATTATCTGGAATACAGCATTCCATTGTTGGGAAAATAATCTACTAGTGGCGCAGATTTTCATACGACTGCCAGTTTATCCCGGTTTATCCCGGACTGGCCGTCCCAACAAGTTTCAGCAAAATCCCAGCAGACAGTCTGATGCAAAAGGTAATCTCCAAGAGCCCCAAAATTTCATCACAGGATCTGTAAGTAAGTCTTGCAGATGTTTGTGTTAAAGTGCATGCTTTTACAATCAGAAAGATATTGCACAAATTTGACCTGCATGGGTGGCTTGCTCCCTAGACTACAGTTTGCCAATGAGAATATAAACCAGGGGGTGGGAATATTTTTTACACCAAAGAGACATTAAATGTCTGGTAAATTTTTATTTTTATTTTATTTTTTAAAGAGCCATTGCAAAAATGAAAAAGTTATTGTTATCAAAAAACCATGTTTCGTATAATAATAAAATAAAGTCCATAGACAACTCAAAAAACAAATATGCACCAAACAAAAGGTAACATTTCAGTATGGAGCTAATTATGCAGGGTTTCACTTGTGAGGTTAAGTTTCCACCTGAGCAGCATAAAATCTCTCTCTCTGTCTCTCTCTCTGTCTCTCTGTCTCTCTCTCTCTCTCTCTGTCACAGTGCAAGAGAAAAAAAATCTGCTGAAGTTATATCCATGCTCTTTTCCCTCTCTATCTCACGATTTTCTCCTTGTTCAGGCAATCCACAAACAGTTCCGTTGCCATACTCAACATACATGACATAACATATCCTCCATCAGTTAAAGGTTTTCCTTGTCTTACAATCTCCAATGAACAGCATTTAGGCTTCCAGTTTCCACTGTCCACGCTTGCAGCTGTCCTGCTTGCAATTTATGTTGGAGCTCCGCACCTTCCTTCAACTTTCACCCACCGGGTTCTTTGCTGCAGCTGCAAAATCTCTAACAGTTAAATATTTATTTATTTATTTATTTCTGTGCAAATCAGACACATCAGCGCACCAGAGCTTTCAATGAAAGTATGTTTCAGTCTAGTCACTAAAATTTTCGATGCTTCTGTGAATTCTTTTTCACCATCTCCACAAACTAGCTAGGTATCTGCTTGAATCTGAGCGTGAGTAGTTGTCATAGAAACATAATTGGTTTGTCGTAGTTTGGTGTCGTGACACAAGCACACAGCACTGCATACACGCAGTGACTGGAACAACTTGAAATATATATTATTGTAAACTCAATTTTCATTAATTTTGGTAGGCTGTACAACAAAGGAATTGTAATTGACTTTGTATTTTCTCCAGGCATTTGTCCTCAACAATATGTTGGTGAAGGGTGAGACACCTGGTGAGCCACATGATTTT
This sequence comes from Noturus placidus, assembly GCA_022414735.1. NCBI lineage: Eukaryota > Metazoa > Chordata > Actinopteri > Siluriformes > Ictaluridae > Noturus > Noturus placidus. The sequence goes on from JAFFST010054287.1 coordinate 624,019, forward strand.
TGTCAAAGAGCCACATATGGTTCATAAGCCATAGGTTCCAGACCACTGATGTAGGCAAAGACCCGGCCTTTTGAAATAATGTGCTCTGGACAGATGAATCAAAAATTGCTGTTACAGTGGCCAAACAGCTGACGTGCTTGGCCTTGACCAAAGACAGCATTTCAGGAAAAGCACCTCATACCAACTGTACAGCACAGTACTGGAAATGTTAGGGTTTGGCTTTTCTTCACTGCCCCAGGGACAGTACAGTTTGCGTTCATTGATTCAACTATACAGTGCCTTGCGAAAGTATTCGGCCCCCTTGAACTGTTCGACCTTTTGCCACATTTCAGGCCTCAAACATAAAGATATAAAACTGTAATTTTTTGTGAAGAATCAACAACAGGTGGGACACAACCATGAAGTGGAACCAAATTTATTGGATTTTTCAAACTTTTTCAACAAATAAAAAACTGAAAAATTGGGCGAGCAAAATTGTTCAGCCCCCTTAAGTT
>JAFFST010054287.1:625367-636252 GCA_022414735.1 Noturus placidus
GAGAGTTTGCTGCACTGAAAGTAAAGGGGGCTGAATAATTTTGCACGCCCAATTTTTCAGTTTTTTATTTGTTGAAAAAGTTTGAAATATCCAATAAATTTGGTTCCACTTCATGATTGTGTCCCACCTGTTGTTGATTCTTCACAAAAAATTACAGTTTTATATCTTTTATGTTTGAGGCCTGAAACGTGGCAAAAGGTCGAACAGTTCAAGGGGGCCGAATACTTTCGCAAGGCACTGTAAATTCAGCATGGTATCAAAGAGTGCTTAAAAACAATGCAAGGCCATCTGTCCGAAAGTTGAAGTTGAATCAAAAGTGGACCTTTCAACAGGATAATGCTCCTAAGCACACGAATTCACCAAGGAATGGCTCAAAAAGAAATGGAGGGTTAGAGACTGACCAAGTCAAAGCCCAGATTTGAATCCTATTGAAATGTGGGGGGATTTGAAACGGGCAGAACATGCAAGAAAACCCTCAAACATCTTGCAGCTGAAAGAATATTGCATGGAAGTGTGGTCAAAGATTAAAGCAAGCTTGGGGAATAATAATACATAAAACATGCTAAAGGGGACAATAATAGCTTCTGCGGCCAAGGGTGTACTTACTTTTTACATAGACGAAAATCACATCTTTTGATATTTCTGTTGAATAAATAATTTAAAAACTATTTTTCCTTGTTGTTTTGTTCAAGTATTTCAACTTAATTAATTGGCACTATACTTCAAAGAGGATCAGATGTTTGCTTGTCTAAATACGTTAAAAAAGCCAACAATTTCCATGGGGTGTACTTATTTTTTCTACATGTATGCAGTCAGTGATTTTTGCTTGAAGTTAGCTGAAGCTAGTTGTTTTAAAACAAATACAACCTGTCCTTTCAGTCTTTCATCCAAATCAACCCACACACTGACTAGGATAATCCACTTGACCGAGAAGTAGACTTTAGTAGCTAGATATTTTTAGGCAGCAGCAGGAATGCATATTACAAAAACTATCTAAGCACATACATATTGTATAATCATTAGTTGAAAGAACATAAATGCTACTTTTAATATCTTAATTCGACATATATTACAATACAGCTCAACCTAGCCTAATCATTTGTGCATTTGGATAAATAAATTTTGGAAAGTTTTCTTTGGCATTGTTTTGAGGTCATTGTTCTTACTGCTGAGAACACAGTTAAGCAATGCTCTCACAACTGTCTTTTAGAAAGACATGATATTTGGCAGTGATTTTAAAATAAATCAATCCCAGTTAATCTCAAAAGTGACACCTAGTGATCACTATGTCTGTGTCTATGCCTGTGCATGTGTCTGCGCATAGGTAATTCTCTGGGTGTTGCAGAGGTGAATCCAGATGTGCTCGGGTTGCTTTCTCATGCCACACAGGAGAGACTTTGTGATCTGCTGGAAAAACTCACTGTTATAGCACATCATCATAACATCTCTTACAGGGTATGTGCAATCTCTCACACACACACACACACACACACACACGCACAGATGAACCAAAACACCTCGCATGGATCATACAGGCAACCTGAATACATGCATTAGTAACTAGTATAACTTAGTACACTATGTAATACACTATTCCAATAGGTCATCTCCTATAAATACACATACAGTGCCTTTTCTAACTTAGTTTCATCCTGGAACTTAAATGGACTTAATTTAGTTTAAACAATATATCTAACTTAGTGCAGTATTTTTATAGCCAGAGTCTCTTGAGTCTTTTTTGTTTGTTTGAGAATATTTTTGGGGTTTTTTTCCCCCTTAAGGCTACCCTCTGTTAGGTTCCACCCATCTTGCTCTAAACCCTGACCAGTTTCCCAGTCCCTGCTTATGAAAAGCATCCCTACACTGTGATGCTACCACCACCATGCATCACTGTGTGATGGTGTTCTCAGGTTGATTAGGAGTGATGGGTTTCTACCAAACATAGTGCTTTGTTCCAAAAAATCAGACATGGGAACCTTTTCCACATGTTTTCTCCAGCATGCTTTTCGGCAAACTCCATATGGGATTTGTCATTAATAACGTCTTTTATGCACGTTATGGAGTGTCTGTGCTTTCCTATCTGAGCTGGGGATCTCTACAACTGCTTCAGAGTTACGCTTGGCCTCTTGGTTATTCTCTGACTATTGTCCTCCTTACTCTTCTGAGCAGAGTCGCAGTTGTGCCACGTTCTTTCCATTTTTTTAGTGATTGATTTAGTGCTGCTCTGCCAGATGTGCAGTGTTCTTTTTGTTTTGTTTTTTTAAACAAACCCTGAATTCAACTTTCCCAGAACTTTGATGTTTGGAGTGGTTTTTATAGCTACTTGATCTTCATGATACTGTTTGTTTAGGTATGTTAACTACCAAATTCTGGGGCCTTCCATGAACATGTGTATTTTGTATTGAGATCACGTGGCACTTTAATTACACACTGGTAGACTCCATTCAACTCCATTTAATGACCCCTGATCTCACCAGAACAATTTTTGGGGTTTCACAGCAATGAGAATGAATGCTTATGCAATCAAATCTTTTACATATTTTTTTTTATAACATGTATAAATAATTTTGCAACCTATATCCCCCCCCCCCCCCCCAACTTCAATAATAAGGGCTATTTTATGCAGATTTATAACAAAATCCAAATTAAGTATATTTCAGTTCTAGGTTGAAACATTTCAGAAATGGAGAAAAGTTCAAGGGGTGAATACTTGTGCAAGGCACCATAGAAGTAATGCAAAGATATGAAGAGTCTGTGGATTTGAGTCAAAAACTGAATGAATAGGTAGTGAATGCTGTTCAAACTTAAATGCACATTTCCGGAGTTAGGATGACTGGAGGAACATTCAGACCAGTGACACACGCTCACAGCTGAAGTTCCTAGAGCAGCTGGAGAAAGTGGAGAAACAAAGGAGAGAAGAGGAGGAGAGGGAAACCCTGTTGCGCATCGCTAAGGTAAATGTGTGTGTGTGTGTGTGTGTGTGTATACATGAAGGGTCACTGAAAGTGAGCAGTCTTGCCATTTTGTGTCTTGTTTTATTTTCCCTTTAGAGTCGCTCAAGCAGTGAGGACCCCGAGCAGCTTAGGCTCAAACAGAGAGCGAAAGAGGTGGGTGTGTGCATGCGTGAGTGCACATGATCCTCTTATGTTGTGTTTCAGTTATTGAGTTCCTTAGGACACATAGTCTAGGCTAGTGTGGCTTTTTCTGATTGGAAGCTAATTTTAATTTGAGTTTAATTTGAGCAGAAAATGAAGCCTGAGGCAAAATGAAGGCTCCTTAGAGCCTTAGGGTATGGAGATTAAGAAACTTAGACAACCTGAAATAAAACTAAACTTTTTTTTTTTTTTTAACCTAGCTAGTTTACTAATGTATTGTTCAAATTCAAGGGGTTTTATTGTCACTTCAAGCATATACAGCTGGTTCCTCCAGGACCATGGTGCTACATAAAACACACTAGCCACATGAGACGACTGAACTAAACAAGATCTATACATTCTCCACAAAGTGCAGACGTGTGCTAACAAGAAAGTACAGTACTACTAAAACAGGACAATAAGCACAGTAAGTGACAGTGTGTACGATTTGTCAGCATTAATCCTTAAAAAAAAATGTGGTAATCTTTTCAAAAATGCAAAGACATTGTCATAGGTTATTGTCTACTTTTATAAAACAGACTGTTACTCATAATAATAACAATAACAAGCACCTGATTGGACATTCAAATATATTTTCCTTCTTTCTGAGTTACATGTTAAATAACATTTTTGTAAACAAAAAAAAGGTGAAAAACACTGACACAGTAGCTTTGTGAATTTGACAGTTTTTTAATTATAGCACTCCCTTAGCAAACCTATATAACCATAGCCTAATTTAAAGTGCTGTTTAAAATTAAATTAACGATTAAATTGCTGACCTCTTAAATCTACTAGAAAATGACTCTTTTTTTTTTTTTTTTTTTTTTTTTTTTTTTTTTTTTTTTTTTTGGAGGGGGGTTAAAAACTTTGGCAGACAGTACAATACTAATGCCAGTAGAGAAATGATTCCAGCCAGAGACTTTAATCAGATTCAGGATGTCTGTGTGACTGTTAAATCTGTCTGCACTATTTTTAGCTCCACTCGTATGTCCTTGAACTTGGATAAGAAAGGTAACCACATTCAGCACAGTACCTACATACAGCACAGCAAGGGATTATAGATATTTTGCTGAGCCTATAATTGGCATAATTGGCCCTGGTCTCTGAGTGAGAAAGATGGCATTATTATATGGTCTAAAGCAGGGGTGTCCAATCTTATCTGCAAAGGGCCTGTGTGGGTGCAGGTTTTCATTCCAACCAAGCAGGAGCTCAATCCTTACTCAATTATAAATTGCGTTGGATTAGAACATTGGCCAAATGTGTCATAAATGAGACAAGAGTTGGGAGGGGGATAAAAAAGGCTAAATGTACTATAACATCTGTGAAGCTGCCAAGAGAACATGCTCACTTCAACACATGGTCTTTATTATAACAAGTTCACCTGTCTTGCTCAGATGCAGCAGCTGGAGCTAGCTCAGATGGAGCACAGAGATGCTAATCTGGCTGCACTGGCGGCTCTCGGGCCTCGTAAGAGGAAACCTCTGGAGTCTTCCGGCTCTGGGACTAACAAGGTATTGACCTCTACATAAGCACCTCTCTGTGCCCGTGTAAGTGATAACCAGGATTGGTATGTTTGTATTCTATGTGGTTCTGCTGAGAGAAGGATTCGTAGTCTAGTACTTGTACAGCCGCACAGATATTCATTTTCAATTGGTCAGAGTTTCTCTGCATTATGTTTCATGGAGGTTTTGAGTGTCTTTCTAGTACACGGTAAAATCCACAAAGATCCACTTAGGCAGAAGGGTATGATTAAAGGGAAGTGTTTTGCATTGCAGATGGTGCCTAAGAAAACCAAATAGCCTCATCTTCTCTATCTAGGCAGTTGTTTTTTGTGTTTCATGTATTTGTCATGGAATATGCATCTGCTATTTGCATGTTATAAGAGAATCTAATGTACTGAGTGAACATAACTGAGATTTGTGAGTGAGAAAAGGCTAAGGATGCCATCCTTTCAAGCACATGTACTGCAGTAACCAACACTTTATATAATTAAAATGTATGGTTATTAATGAATGGATGTCATGATGAAGCCTCTTTTCCAAAAAGATTATATCGGTAGTAAAATCTGCATTTCTTTGTTGGAGTTTGAAATCCAGTAAGAAGTTCACATTCTGTTTCCACTCAGGTTCTTGGTTTACATGCACAGAGAACTGCTCAAAGGGTTCCAACACGTGTGACTTTCAGAGATCTGATCTTCTGCATGGAACAGGACCGTGCCATGCGAAGCTCCCTTACACTCTACCATGCTTTCTTACGGTAGAAATTCTTCCATTTAGTTCCAAAATCAACTTTTACATGGCCTATATAGAGGACTAATTATGACGTTTTACTTTAAAGACCATGTAATTTCTTTGTTTCCTTCTGTTTAGATCATGTTAGTGTTTAGTTGTTTTCAAAATCCTTATTTTGGCTCCTGATATTAAAACAGTTCAGCATTGCACTTTGTGTTGTGTTTGTGTGGAGAATGATGGTGGGGATTGGCTTTGTTTGAGGAAAATTTGCTAATTTATTAAAGCAACTTCATTAGTTTCCCAAAATAATATTGTGGCTTCCTACTTATACAACATTTTTTAATTATAATGCAATTTAGTAAATGAATGAGGAGTCGGTGATGGAGTTTTGGAACAAGCTTGAGGGCATCCCCTACAGCACCAAACCTGTGCAGAACAGGATACTGCCTCAGGAGCTGGGATCAACCAATTAGAGTATGGCACTGCCAGCAGGAAATCGGACTGACAAATCATGGTATGATACAGCCTCGGGTTAAGGACAACCAGTCAGAAAGGGATGTAACTTCAGACTAGAGCTGACCAACAGGAACTACACACAGCCATACGGCCAAGAGAAGAGCAATCAGAACATCATCACTGGAGGAAAACACCCGAGGGGAAAAATCACCTCATAACTACCAGCCAAACAACACTGTCTAAAACTTAGTGAACAGTATTTGACAGTTTTTCTTATTCATGAATACAATTCTATTCAGATTCCTTTGATAGTGGGGATAAGATCAGGAACTCATTTATACTACACCAGGATAGTACTACCTAATAAAAAATTCTGATATAAATAGAAAAATGGATAAGAAATAAGCTTATATTTTTTACAAGGACAGAACAGTTTAATAGAAGCACCATGCCTGACCTTGGCTGCAGGATCTTAAAGCTTTCTTGAGACCCAGAAGTCTGGTTATTCTATTGCCTCTTAATAAGCAGAACTGTCACACTGGGAGCTATGTACAGTATGCCTGGAGTACTTCCAGTCCTGTGTGTGTGTGTGTGTGTGTCTGTGAGATATACAAAAACGTGAACACACTGCTGAGCCCATGCCCTACAGTAACCCACACACACATTCCCAACCACTAATGACCACTTGTTTTAATTACTCAGCCTGCATGCTGGACATGTTCATCCCTTAATTGTACAAGATGTATTCAAAGCATGTCTTTTTTTTGTTCTTCATGGTTTATTGCTTGAAAGGTCACTTTAACAACTCTTAATGTAATCTTGTTGCTATGAATGAAATGTTGAAAGCCATTGTCACTATCAGAGCTGTAGGCCCACAATTTGTATGATTGAGAGAAAATTGCCCATCAGCTTCAGCATCCACTTAAAGGTATGTTCACGCAGCGACAAATTTTCAATGAGCGCTGGGGACATCTGGCAAGATGAGTGAATGCAACCGTTGGTGACAGCCGGGGCGGCTGTGGCTCAGTCGGTAGAGCGGGTTGTCCACTAATCCACTAATCATGTGGTTGTTGGTTCGAATCCTGGCCCGGGTGATCCCATGCCGAAGTGTCCTTGGGCAAGACACTGAACCCTAAGTTGCCCCCGATGGCAAGCTAGCACCTTGCATGCAGCTCTGCTACCATTGGTGTGTGAGTGTGCTCTCATTTGTAAGTCGCTTTGGATAAAAGCGTCTGCTAAATGAATAAATGTAAATGTGGGATATGTCCAATGGCACAAGTTGAAGTTTAACTTTATGTAAATTTGGAGCGAATTGGTGCAGCCACCACCAATTGGAATGAAGACCATAAAGCACACATGATCTGCAGATCCCGACAGTCTGGGGTTTGCGCTTTGGCAAATAGCACACACTGCGTCTCCTTTATATTATTAATATTAATATCTGTGTTCATGAAAACTAAGACAGCAACTGTTAACATTATCTGATACATGTTCCAGGAACAAGCACGGCGAGTGGTGCATGTGTGGTGTAGGTCATGCCTTTGCATGAAGATAATTCAAATATTCACTCAGAATACAAACCACAATACTTTATTTTGGGCGAGTTAGTTCGAGCACATCCGTGCAAAATCTTCACTGCGATATGAAACCAACAGCACAGCATTTAACCAGACATGAACAGACATGAAATAACAGGGAAATGCTTTTATAAATGGCCATCAATATATATGGAAGTGGACTTCATCTATACAAGAAGCCTCTTGTTGAAGACAATTTAAAAAGGTAGGTCAAACAAAAGTTCTGTATTGAAAGAGGATTTATTTTTAATGTAATACTCCCAGTGAGGTTTTGAGGAATATTGATGATGCACGTAACCAACAGTGGATGAGAAATGAGGCCAGCATCAGGCAAACTGTGGACCAAGTGCTTGTGCCAATATAAAAAGAGGGGGAAAATAACAGCGTATTGAAGTTAGCTTGAATGTGTCTATGACCTATGAAGACTTCTTCTGCTTCTTCTTCTCAGCTTCCTCCTCTTTCTCCTTTTCAATTTCGGCAACCAGCGTCTCGATCTCTTTGGACTCTAGGATCTGTTGAATATGCAGACCAGAACAATGATCACTAAGAATACATCACAAAAGTGAATAACCGGCCTGTGACAACTCTACAACTACCCAGGAGTGTTTTTACGGTACTTGTGCCAGTGTACAGGTGTTCCTTAGTGATGTTTTTACATAAAGAGGTGTGCAGGGGATACACTAACAAAGACGATTCAAACCGTGCTGCTACAGCTACGTCTCAGGCATGTGTTTGTTGAAGCAGTGCAAGTAAAAAGCTCCACTGTGCTGCCCAGTTCCATGCTTTGCTTGCCTGAAAACTCTAACACGGCTAAAAAGTAGTAGCTAACATTATGTAATCAAGTATAGTGTGCTGTAGACTGAACACATTTGGGTTTGAGATCAAAAGATGAAATGAAATGAGAGTTTAGAATTTCAGATTTTATTTCCTGGTATTTATATGTAAATGTGTTAAAACACCATCGAGCATTTTGTATCAGAACACCCAATTTGTAGGCAAGTAAAAAATATTGGAACATGTGACATAGGTGTTTCTTGTTACCCAGGTGTGTCCTGTTAAACTGACTGCTTAAAAAATAAATAGCTCCAAACATCTACTCTTGGCATCGCACATAAATGAAATTAGAGACTGTCTTTATTTTCTCTCCCCAAAGTAATATAAAAAATTAACCACTGCAAAACTCCTAAAGTAAATTTAGGTTGCAATGATTTTAACACAGGAATTCAGAAAGAAAAAGATATACCTAAAGAGATCCAGAAAGAGAAAAAAAAGTAATCTAAAATCTACTGTATTATCTACTTGTATTAAAATGGAGGCTTAGATTAGCATTAAATTTAACGCACGTGTGCTTCCAGATTTGCACAGGAATAGTTGACCAACATCCAGATATTAGTTTGTTTGTTTTTTTTTTAGATGAACATGCATTCATTAGGATTACAATAGTTTCGGTATACCATTTGCCAAATCAGTTAAAGGTAAATCTGAACGTGTGTAAATTTAACCAAGTGATGAAAGCCATGTTTAATATCCAGTAAAGCATTTAAATAAGCAGTGCAAACAACCATCACCATCAGAAGCAAGGAATGAAGAGCACATTACCTTGAGAGGCTGGTTTCTCCTGATCACAGCCAGCTCAATATTCTTTCCACCAGACTGGACAACCTGAATAGCATCATTCAAATTGCAATAAAAACAATGAACAAATTTGATAATATCTGGGGGAAAAAAAATATGTGCTTGTGTTTAGCATCTGTTTATTACCTCCAGTAAGGCTTTAATAGCCAGTTTGATGGCGTCATTGTCACTAGCGATGGCTTCTTCCGTGTAGTTCTTCTCGAGAAACTCCCGCACAGTTTTGGCGCTGCGTCCAATTGCATTTGCCTAGTAACACGATGAAAGAATTTAATGATATTTAATAACTATTGCCAAGATGTAACAGTCATCAAACACCTGTGTAAATGGTAGCGTGGCTGGCTCAAGCATTGTGGACGAATGAAATGAGATTTGAATCTGGTCCTCTCTATTAGCACGACATTTTTCAGATGCGGTTAAAATCATGGCTGAAGAAACTACAGCATTTGTCTGTTTTACAGAACATTTTAGCAGCTTGATTAATGGAATGATCTCCGACGCAGTAGGATGTTTGCTGGAGTAATAGCAATAGTTTCTAATTATTTTAAATAAGTCATCATACAAAAACAATACAAACTCTTAGCAGAGGCAACAAGATCAAATGTGTGCATGCCACCTGATAAAAATGAAACATTGGTGTATCATTCAACTTCTGTTTTTGATCCAAAAATGCTCCGATTTCATCTCATCCAATGACAGAAGTCCTTTGCAGGAGCTAGGTGCTAACGTTTGTGGTTAGATGAACTGGCACACCATCCTATAAGTTTGTTGATATAGAGGTGGCTTCTTTTTTTAAACAGTGACATTGATTTATGAAGGTCAACACACTTGTGTCTGTGTATTCTCTTCCCCATGGTAATGAATGGCTTATGGAATTTGGCTTCTGGGTCACTTCATATTTATACCCCAGTACAATAGGACGTCAAAGATGACCGCTTAAAAGTTCCTAAACATTAGGGTGAAATTTAAAAAATAAATAAATAGTAATAGGAAATTGTTCAGTTACATTTTTGATCATACATTCGCTAGGGGTGCCAATAATTGTGGTATGTATTTTTGTTTAAAATCTTTGGTAAGGGTTTATTTTCTTAGAATAAATTCATTTCGATTAAAACGTTAGATCGTATATTCAGTGCAAATGCCGCAGTGATTAATATCTGCTAGGGCGAGTGAAATGAAAACCTTAAGACTGAGACATGAATTGAATGGATTTTTTTTTCTAGAGGAATCCAAACTCTTGTTAAGCGCTAGGACACTTGCATTACACGAACTGGAGATTACGTAGCGAAATGATATGTGGTGCGACACCCATCATTTATTTAGTAGCACGTCACTTATTAGGTGGTGCCTGTTCTGATGGTAGTCTGACACTCTTACCTTCCACGCATGGTACGTTCCTGAAGGGTCTGTCTGATACAGACGTGGAGTCCCGTCATAGTCAAAACCCACAATTAGGGCGGAGATGCCAAATGGCCGCCGTCCATTGCTCTGGGTGTAACGCTAGTGAAAAATAAAGAGACTGCGTTAATATGACAGTTAAATGAAAAGCTCCAATTGGAAACAGTTTGGATTTTGTCATACAGTGGTACCTCGACATACGAGTTTAATTCGTTCCGCAACCTTGCTCGTATCTTGAATTACTCGTATCTCGAAGCAAATTTCCCCATACAAAACAATTGAACTACCGTTAATCCGTTCCAACCCCAAAATGACCGCTAAGCGTGTAAAAGCCGCGACACTCGGTGTGTTATTACCGCTAAGCGTGTAAAAGCCGCGACACTCGGTGTGTTATTACCGCTAAGCGTGTAAAAGCCGCGACACTCGGTGTGTTATTACCGCTAAGCGTGTAAAAGCC
>JAFFST010054287.1:649480-659568 GCA_022414735.1 Noturus placidus
GATTCTGTATTGATATATTTTGTTGTATTCTGAAAAGTGTATGAGAATCAATAAAAAATATAAATCCGAACAAACGGGTTCTTTGTTTTCCACCAATCTCCCGGTCGAGCTCAGGATCAAACCTGTGAGCATGGATCTGTGAGGCAGCAACAATACTCACATGCAAAAAGCTAGACGTTAGGTTTGCACTTCCTAGGCAAGTACATGCATTTTAAGTTTATTGTCATGTGCACAAGCACAGTGTACAATATGCAATGAAATTCTTGTTTGCATTTTCTCGCACTTCAACATCACAAAAATAGATGCAAACATACTTTATCTGCATACTTGCACAATGATGACAATTGCATAGTAGCTCATTGAGTGGTGAGTGGTTTGTATTTGGTGTTGGAGGGAAGCAGCTGATTGAACAGTTTTACAGAATTCAGCTGAGTGCACAGAGACAGAAATGCTACATGATGCTGGAAGTGCTATAAATGTGATAGTCAAGCATAAATAGTACATTCCAAATGAAACTTATTATGTAAAATGGTCTCTGCGTATCAACGGTCTATTTGCACCAAAAAACATATTTTCCAACATGAAGAATTTGAAGGTTATGCTTGTGGTTATACTTGTAGGTTCATGATCAAGAGACTAACCCCGACTCTATATGCTAGTTATTACAACCAGGATTGGCATTACATGTCAGTGTTGCATTTCCCTAATATATTGATTCTATATATTGAATATCTGATTGCTATTCTAATGTCATTATAATAGCACATCAAATGGACCATGCAAGGACGGAAAGCCTCTAATGGTCTCCATTTCCATTAAGGTTTTTCGATCATGATGCCTGCTAATGGTTCTTACTGTCATCCTTTAGATTGTTGCCATTAGGATATCGTCCCACTGTTTTCCAGCATGGCTGATTTGGTGGTTTCACCCTTTGTTGTTTTCCATTAGTCTAGTTTCCATTAGAGAATTGGTTTCCCATCAGGATATAGAATAACAACTTGTTCTTTCTATATGCCCAGTCATAACTCGTGATCTGTTCTGTGAGGTGGCTTTATTTTTCATCATTTTAGTAGATAATTTTTTTAAATTAAACTTTTGGTCTGTTATTATTTGTACAATGTTTGTAAGAGCTCTTCTTTGTCTTGATGATGTGATAGGGCTTGGACATCACAGATATTTTTAAAGCTTGGATTTGATTACAAACTGAAATGTTTAAACTTCTGTCTTCGCTACCAAGGGTTTGACTGACTGTTTTTACCACTGTGTTTGTTAATCTGGCTATTTACCAAAAACGATATTTGCAGGAAAACAACCTAAAGAATTTGAAAGTAAACTAAAAATACAAATATTTCGACATACCATGCGTAGCTTAGTGGTAAGCACATTTACCTCACACCTCCAGGGCTCACACACCCCAGTCCAAAGACATGCATGGTAGGCTGATTCACAGGTCCAAAGTGTCCGTAGTGTATGAATGGGTGTGTGAATGTGTGTGTGATTGTGCCCTGCGATAGATTAGCACCCTGTCCAGGTTTTCTATACCACTTTATCCTTTTTATGGTCATGGGGAAACCTGGAGCCTATCCCAGGGGGCATACGGCACAAGGTGGGGTACCACCTTGTGCCGTATGCCCCCTGGGATAGGCTCCAGGGTTCCCCATGACCATAAAAAGGATAAAGTGGTATAGAAAATGGATGGATATTTCGACATTACATTGGTGAATGATGTGGAAATGGTGGGTTGAATGTTCATGGCTTCTTAAAGTTGACTCAAAAGCATTTTTGGCTGTTTACAAGAATTCAGCCACAGCAGCATACTGTGTATAGTAAGTGTGTATACATATAGTGCCCTCCTCTAGTATTGGCACCCTTGGTAAATATGAGCAAAGAATGCTGTGAAAGGCTGCCTTTCTTGTTTAATCTTTTGATATTGTTAAAAAAAAATTCACAAAAATACTCTGCTCTCATGGATATCAAACAATTGCAAAAACAACATAGGTTTATCAACAAAAAAATCTTTTTTAAATATAGGTGTGCACAACTTATTTGCACCCCTGTATATTCCCATTGATTTATTTATTTTTAGTACAACTGGGTGACTAGGAACAGGAAATTGTTCAACCATGATTACCTGTTTCACAGGGTATACATATGAGGTAACACATTTGAGGTAACAAATTCCCTTAGTCATTCATAACAATGGGTAAGACCAAGGAATATAGCTGTGATGTGCAGAAAAGGGATGTTGAGCTTCGCAAAATGGGAAGTGGCTATAAGAAAATTGCACAGGCATTGAAAATGCCCATTTCTGCCATCAGGGAAATAATTACGAAGTTCCAGTCAACTGGAAATGTTATGAATCAACCTGGAAGGGGACGTGTGTCTATATTGTCTCAACACACTGTGAAGAGGATGGTTCGAGTGGCCAAAAATTCTCCAAGGATCACAGCTGAAGAATTGTAGGAGTTAGGTGTATCTTGGGGACAGAAAATCTCCAAAACTACTTATCCGAAGTCACGTACGTCATCACAAGTTGTTTGGAAGGGTTTCAGGAAAAAGCCTCTACTCTTATCTAAAAACAAACTCAAGCTTCTTCAGTTTGCCAGACACTACTTGAACTTCAAATGGGATCGGGTTCTATGGTCAGATGAAACCAAAATAGAGATTTTTGGCAATAAACATCAGAGGTTGTTTTGGCACATACAGAGCAGTAGCCATATGGAAAAGTACCTCATGCCCACAGTTAAATATGGTGGTACTCAGGACTAGAACTTTGCGAAGTATATGCTCAGTTGACTTGTCTCTGTTGTTTCCAAGCCTTTGTTCTATAGTTACACACACTTAATTTATCGACCTTGTTTACATTCATGACTACGACTTCTGCCTTGTGCTTGTTTGTTTTGTTTGCCCGATCGCCTGGCCTCTGCCTGACTTACAACCACGCTCTTTGAACACCCCTTTATATCCTGCCGCCCGCTTTTGCTTCCGTGCAACCTACAGTATGTGACAGGTGGTGGTTCTTTAATATTTTGAGGATGGTTTTCTGCCAGAGGATCTGGAAATTTTTAGGATCCATCTGCTTCTGCCAGAAAGCTTAAAATGGGCCGTAGTTGGATCTTCCAGCAGGACAATGATCTAAAATATACATCAAAATCAACACAAAAATGGTTTACTGACCACAATATCAAGGTCATGCCATGGCCATCCTAGTCCACTGACCTGAAATCCATAGAAAACCTGTGGGGTGAACTAAAGAGGAGAGTCCACCAGTGTGGACCTTGAAATTTGAAGTATCTGCAGGTATTCTGTATGGAGGAATGGTCTCAGATCCCTAGCCATGTATTCTCCAATCTCTTCAGACATTATAGGAGAAGACTCGGAGCTGTTATCTTGGTAAAGGGAGGTAGCACAAAGGATTGACTAAAGGGGTGCCAAATATTGTTGCACACCTATATTTAACAAACAAAGATTAAACAATAAAGACAATTTTTTCACAGCCTTATTCGCTCATATTTATCAAGGGTGCCAATATTTTTACTAAAGGTTACTATAGATGTGTGTGAACAAGCCTTTTTTTTTCTAAACCATCCCCCTTGTATTTGTTTGTATTTAAGATCATGATATGGACCTTGAAATCTCAAGGATTCCTGCTCCCTACATGGAAAGTGAGGAGGAAGAAAGATTACTGCAGGATGATTGCGAGTATCACAGTGAAACCTCAGAGGTAAAACTTTTGGATGATCATAATTGTGATAACTTGTTATACACGTGTTATGCGTCTTGAATTAACACACATTTTGTATTTATTAGCAGTTTGGTGAAAATTTCTACCACCACCTGTGAATTTGATACATGAAATCTAACAGAGTTCCTGAATATGAAATGTAGAGGAAATGTTCCATCAAAGCACATGAAGTTTATTGTTCTCTTGCAATGTTGACAGAGAGAAAAGAAGAACACGGTGGAGTCACAGAAAATCTCTCTGCTGGAGCTCATGAAGAAACAGATCACTGTCAAGAGACAGAGGGATTTCTTGGACAGTGATGAGGAGTCTGGTGTTTCTTATAAACTTTACCAGGAACTTCAAGATAGTTACGTAATGCTGAAAAAACGTCTCAGAGAGAAGGACGTGATCATTGCAGAGAAGGACACTGCAATTAGGAAGCTGAGTGAAAAGTGCAGAAGGATGTCGGTGGAGCTGGACAAAATCAGACAATTAAATATTTGCCTTCAAGAACAACTTTTTTTAAAAGACGATGGTTTGAAAGACTTTTTTTGTTTCATTTTGATCACTTGTCAATCTGTTGTTGCAATAAATATATTTACAGTTTATCAATCAGGCTAATCTTTTACCTAATCACTGTTAGATTTAATAATAGTAATAATTTTTTATAATATAATAATATTTAATAATTGAATAAAATATTAATGTAGTATATTTCTATATTGTCACAGGAATGCAGACACAGCACACAATGTACACAGAAAACACAGAATGTTCGTATGAGCCCTATGAAGATGTATTGGATCCTAAAGTGACAGAGTTTGAAGAACCCCCACCTGAGGATCTTGTAGAGAAGGACTTCGGGAGGGTAAGATGTAAACCCAAATAGGTTTTTTATCTATTATCATTTATATACGTGTGGCAGTCTAGGAAAACCCATAATATGTCATTGTGATTGAACTCTGACAAACAGCTTTACAAGCTGAGCTGAATAGTGGAACTTGATGTTGTCTTCTGCTATTGTAGCCCATCCTCCTCAAGGATCTACATGTTGTGCATTCTGAGATGCTTTTCAGTTCGCCACGATTGTAAAGAGTAGTTATTCGATTACCGTACCCTTCTCTGTCATCAACAAAGCATTTAAACCCACAAATCCTGTGCTCACTGGATGTTTTGTGTTTTTGATATTATTCTTTCTGAAATCTAAAAAAAAAAAAATAAAGACAGATTTCTGAAATACCTCACCACAACCAAAGTCATTGAGATTGAGATGATATTTTTCCCCATTCTGATGTTTGATGTGAACATTATCTGAAACTTTTGACCTGCATCTGCATGATGCTGATGATGGCTGATTGGATAATAGCATGAATGAGTTGGTGTTCCTATTAAAGTGGTTGTTAATCTATTTAGCAATATTTCACCATGTGACAGGGTTTTCCCAAGCCACCACACATATTTTACATGCCTGAAATACTTCTCTTGAATACCTGTGCTGTACTGAATAACTTCATTCAATTTTAACTCCAGTTGCTCTAATATCCTTTGTTAAAGGTGGATCTAGGACATGGGGTCCTTTTGGACAATCAAAAGTGGAAGGCCATCCAAAGAATGGATTCTCATTCTAAGTTTTGTAAGTCATTGGCCGTAGCCATTTGGGGCCTTGAGACGCTAAAGGAGAGGAGTGTGACCGGCTCCAAATCTAATGCCATCAAAGGTTCTGTGGCAAAGCCTCCATTATCACCAGAGAAAGTTGGTGTCATTAGAGGTAATTACATGCTAACAAGTATTATTATAAAGTAATAGTTTTATTTGGATTTACGCAGTTCTTTATTTAGTGTATCTTTTTATATAACAGGATTTTCAGGTACAAGTTTGAGCAT
The DNA here is from genome assembly GCA_022414735.1 of Noturus placidus. Classification (NCBI taxonomy): domain Eukaryota; kingdom Metazoa; phylum Chordata; class Actinopteri; order Siluriformes; family Ictaluridae; genus Noturus; species Noturus placidus. Next base: position 655,088 of record JAFFST010054287.1, read on the forward strand.
GCTGTCTTTGTGAATGTGAATAAATCTTTAAAACCACCAGTGATTTACACTACTCAGAATGACTGAGCCACTCAATTATCACATATTTACTTCTTTTTAACTTTATAAATCATATGGCTTTAGTGTTTCATCTGCTGAGGATGAATTTAACGTTGGCATTCATTTTCTTGAAAAAAGAATGCCTGAAGGATCGACTACAGCAGCGTGGCTATCAGAAGGAGGAAGTTGATGGGCAGCTGCGTTTGGTTCGACGTTTTCTCTCGGAGAAAATTTGCGACATCAAAAGGAAAGTCAGTAATAATTTAGAGGTGAGATTTGTTTCATGCTATATTTGTTCTTTTTAGGAATGCGCTGATCGAATGATACCTGAGACTGATCGTGTGCTGACATCCTCAAAATAACTGAGCCAATTCTCATCCACCTTTTGTTGATTGTGACCTGCTTTATGTGAAATTGTGTCCTCTGTTCACATTCAGCAGACATTTATACATCATAAAATGCGTAAGTGGATTGGGTTTAAAATTTTGATCCATTACAGATCCAGATTGTCACTCCAGTTTTCAGTTTTGAAATTAATGCCTAACTAGTTTCTCAAATTCTTAAATGAATAAAGACCTGTTGTTCATCTGCTTTATTGTTACAGGGTACCAGCCCCTCTACTAGTTCTCAAGTTTCACAGACCTGAAGATTCGCCGCTCATTTTGCTACTGGGTGCCACAGGATCTACAGCTACAAAGGACTGTGAATGACTGAAGTGGAAGAAACTTTCCTCCATTAGTTAAACAAAGTGCGTTTTTAGGTTCAACCCAGTTATGGAACAGTTATGCATACTACAGTGTTATCAAATGTGATGGTTACTGTGGTATAAGAGAAATAAACCACTTTGTAACATGCTATTATTGAAAAATAATCAACTTTGGGGTGGTAATATGGTACAGTTGTTGATTATTTTCCTATAAAACATGCCCTGTGGTGTTTTATTCCTTACTTGTAGTTTTATTGCTATTTATATGTAAAAAACAATTTTGTCTACATAGTGCTTTATGTAATTTTGATTTTATGTTTTTCGGGGTTTTTGTTGGTCCCCCAAACATTATCAACATGTAATCCGGAATAGTAGATTCCACCAAACATTTCAGCAAAGATGATTGAAAGAGATTATTGATTATTATGTGTAGTTGGTGGTCAATTAACAGGTCAGAAGCTCTTGAATTCAGCACAGCCGTTAATGTTCATAATCTGCAAAGATGAATTTCCCCAACATAAAGGCACAACATTCAAAGGAGAAACTGAGATTACTGTTGTTATTTCATTTTGTTCTATAAAAAAGTGCCCCTCTGTATCTCATTCTCTAATCACATTCAATAAGCACTTCCAGTGTTTCAGTGATGAAATGCTGTGCACTTTATATGGTAGCTGTATACCGCATGTAAAGACAGTAAATCAGTAAACCATCTCTTTTTTTCATAGAAAACTTTCAGTATGCCTCTGTCAATCTCCCGGGACAGCTGGCAGGTCCAGGGGCATAAATAAGACCCTTTGATTTCTTTATTCCATTTTCTAAACTCTATTTTTGCAAATTTCAGGATTACTTTGTGTGGATATTTATATTCTACACCTTTAAAAGGTCAATATAGAGTGTTTCCCTAGCAGAACAATTCCAATTAGAACCCTTTTTTGGAGACATTTTCCAACCCTTTCATCTAAGAATATATAAATAACAACTGACTAATATTTATACATTCTGTACCGAACTACTGATTAAATATTGGAAATCAACTGCATTTAGTGTAAGTTTGCTTTTAATGTGTAACATTTCTTATCTAAAACTAATGGAGACATAAAAACAAAATATATAAACAAAACTCTGAATGTATGTACCATTCTGAATGGTGGGATGAAAAGTAGATAAGCATAGACTTTCAGTGTACCTAAATGGTAAATGGTGCGCTTATATAACACTTTACACTGTGTCTCATTCACACACCAATAGTAGCAGAGCTGCCATGCAATGCGCTAACTTTCCATAGAGAGCAACAGTGTCTTGCCCAAGGACACTTCGGCATGTGGAGTCATGTGGTCCGGGAATCGAACCACCAACCCTATGATTAATGGACAACCCGGTCTACCACCGGAGCCACAACTGCCCTGCTGGACTACTGGAAAAAATAACCTAACATTCCCTAGAATGCTCAGTGTAATAGGTAAGTTTAGCTTACCTATTAGTGAGGAGTTGACCTGTCAATCTTATCTACAAATGTAATATCTACAGAAGTTTTTAGCTGATGGTACTTATATGTAACTCTATACAAAGCACATCATATTTTTTTTTTGGTTTTGCTAATTTATGAATTTTTTGCTGCCAGGAATGGGCAACTAATAAACAATAGTTTTGTGAATTTGTAGAATATTCCCTTTGAAAGCACTTTTTAAATGATTTATTTTCTAAAATCATCTATTCACCAAACCATGAGCCAAAACAATGGGTTTTTAGGTGTGGTATATTTCATATCTCATTTAATATCTTGACCTTAGGAAGATTAAGGTATGCAGTAACATATAAATGAAATTTTTTAGCCAAACATGGATTCCATAAAAAACAAACTTACTACCAGTGCAGAAAGTAATTTGTTATATTTCTCCTGTCACAGTTCCTGTAGGTGATTATTGTGTCCAGTAGATGGCATCATATATATATTTTTTTGACATTGTAGATGGCACTATAGACATTTGCTTTACATTTACATCTACATTTAGCTTGCAGGTTGCCATCCATGGTTCAGGAGTACTCCTTGTCCTGCACGTTTCTTACACACTTAACACATAACTTTACACACAACACACTTCACAACACAGTTAAGGCTGTTAATTAGCTGATTAATTAACTCAGGTGTGTTGGAGCAGGAAAACACTAATGCACGCAGGACAGGGAGGTTCTCCAGGACCAAGGCAGACAATCTTATTTAGCAGAAAGACTTATTAATACGGAGGCTGGTTTATATTTCTGAATCTTATTTGCATTGAGCTTCAAAGATGAGGTTTATAGATAATTGTAGTGTGCAGATGGACTAAAGCAGTGATCACCAACCACAACCACCAACCTCTTCCTTGATATCTTCCTTCCTGAAGGTTTCATCTACAACCAAAATCTGACACACTTGTTTTAGTTGATCAAGAACTTCTTAAGGCAATGATTAGATGGCCAGATGGGCACAATTATAGTTGGAGCTAAAGTCTTCAGGAAGGTAGGTGTTCAGAAACAGGGTTGATGACGCTGGAATAAGGCATACATGCAAACAATTGAAAATGCAGGAAGAGAAAGTAAGGTGAATTCAGACATTTTGGAACAGTTTTTTAATTTCTAACTTGTTAAAGCTTTCTTGCCATTAATTAAACACAATCCCCCAACATGTGATGCAAATCCTCAAGTTGTTTACATGTGACTTTTTAAATGAATTTAAATGGCAATGGGAGGAAATGACTGTCATATTCTAAAGACGCACGGCTCAAGTTTTTGTTAATACTAACTGAAAACCATTTGGGACACATTTTTCATTGTTTTGTTTTGTTTTGTTTTCATCCTCAAATAAATGTTTACAATGTTATTTAGTTCTAGTACAATTATTCATGGCGTCAACAAATCAAATTTCAATAACAGGACTCAAACTCTTCTTTATATCCATTATCACCATATTCAGAGAGTAGACTATGTAAAATTTTGTATTAAGATGTTGGCCTGAGAAACATTCAATCATTCATTTCTTGTTCTCAACAACAATAACAGATTTAAAAGATCATAATTGTCTAAATTTATGGCTTAAAAAAACCCACAAAAAAATAACAGTAAAAACTAAAAGATAAGTAGCCATTTTATTCCAATGTATTCCTTGCAGTAGCAGTATAACAGGATTTTTTATATATATATATATAAGTCGGTAGAGCGGGTTGTCCACTAATCGTAGGGTTGGTGGTACAAATCCCGGCCCGGGTGATCCCATGCCGAAGTGTCCTTGGGCAAGACACTGAACCCTAAGTTGCCCCCGATGGCAAGCTAGCACCTTGCATGCAGCTCTGCTACCATTGGTGTGTGAGTGTGATCTCATTAGTAAGTCGCTTCGGATAAAAGCGTCTGCTAAATGAATAAATGTAAATATATAACACTTATTTGAATGAATCATCACAATGCCATGAATACAGTACTCTAAATCAGGGGTTCCCAAACTTTTCCAGGGCAAGGCCCTCCAAATGGCATTAACACTTTTCCAAGATGTCTTAGGAATGAGATATATATATACATATATATCACCGTGACCCTGAAAAGGATTATAAATCATGTATTTATCACATGTATTTATTTGATATTTATTTTTCCCCACAGATGCTCAATAGGATTTCCTCAAATAGAAGGTGAAGGAGCACAAGGTCTCTAACATCCACCAGCTCCATGATGTCGTCATGGAGGAGTGGAAGAGGACTCCAGT
>JAFFST010054287.1:662570-673083 GCA_022414735.1 Noturus placidus
ATGCCAATGATAGGGGAGGCGCTTGCAGGGGCTTTAGTTATAAAAGGGACTGCACACACTTTTTTGACTTGCGAGCTACTTTTAACATGACCAGTCAAGGAGATCTACCTACGCTAAAAATGCTAAACATATATATATATAAAGAAAGAGTATACTTCAAATATATATACACACAGTATATGTTCATGTACCTTGCATAACTGCATGATCCTTTATGGCACACTACATATCAGTACATTTTTGGTCAGTACTTTACTCTGATGTCGTGGACTGAATAGAATCAGCCAAGGTTGCATAGTCCGGACAGTAGCTGCTGGTAATCAGCCTCCAGCAGGCTTCCAAATGATGATCAGTCATTGTGGAACATTATTTGGACTTAATAATCTTCATGTGGGAAAGGGCTGACTCACAGACATAATAGTAGCGACTGGCTCCAGTAAAGCAAAGTCTTGAAAGAGTCTGTCAAACTCTGACTGACAGCTGTCAATCTGCTCCATGCAGTGCAATGTTAAACTGCAGACAAGCCTTCCGCTGCGTCTCCAGCTCTGATGCGAGGTTTTGGAAGTTCATGGTGCTGCAGCTTTGAGGACAGAAGGTGCATTTTCTGTTTAAAGGCATTAACTGAGCTGATCATATTGACCACGGATATGTCTTTTCCTTACAGAGCCAAATGAAGCTCATTTAACATGTTGGTCAGATCGGTTAAAAATGCCACTGATCATCATTGAGTTGGGTGTATTCTGCATGTTTAACAGCAAAAAGAAACTCCCTTATCTCCGGACAGAGCTCTGGAAATCTACTAATCCATCTCACGTCAGTGTGTAGGAGCTCATGTGGTCGCAGACCTCATTGCGGGTGCACTGTCCGTGGTGACCGATATTAATGTGCACACTGGGAGCTGGGATTTGTCTTTAAAAGACTGAAAAAAGTTAACTCTGATTTCACTCGTTAGTCTTTAGCGCTGGTGTGTTTGATCACACACGTGGTGAGAGAAAAGACGAGATCTCAGACTGGCTGTCCTGCACATCAACGCAAACTTTTTTTTTTTTTGAATGGCGATCTACCCGCACTTCCTTTGCAATTGACCGGTCGATAGCGATCAACATATGTGCACCCCTGGTTTAAGGGATTCAAAAAGTCAACAAATCAATAATAAAGTCATTAAGTTGGCAACACTTTGACCCATTGGCAGTCATTTGGTCTAACAGGCACATCCCCCAAACAACACAACCTCCCGATAAGAATAATTTGGAAAGTAATAAAACATTTGTCTACTTTCACCGTTGTTTCATCCAGATGAAGCTTCTTAATTTTCTTGCCTGGCGCTTACAAACATAACAAAAAAAAAAAAAAAAAAACAGATTCCTGTATGGCATTGCTTTAAAGAATCGTTTAGTTTTACCCTGAGAGTTAGCCTGAAATAAAAAGCAATGCAAAATGTGTGCTTTATTAAGCATCGAACACTTGACCATTTAAAAAGGTTTTTATTAAACACTATTTTTCACTTTTTTATAAAACATAAGTTCATCAGGATGACTGACTTATGGACAAAAGGTAGTGTATATAAGGAATGTTTGGTATTTGTACACTTCCGGATTCAGATTTTGTTGGCAAAAGGGCACATGGCACCTCTACATACATAACAAACCAGGAAAATAAATTTAAAAACAGAAATGGTAAATTATGAGGACCAAACAAATGAAACATGTCGTAGTTGCCATGGCCGAGTTGTTGGGCATCACCGCGCTGTAGCTGAAAGCTCAGGCTACTCTCTGACTTGTCTGTGAAGTCACAACAGCCTTTCCTATATGAAGCTCCTCTGAAGCACAGACTGTCAGCTGAAGCCTTGATCATGATCATGTCAAAATGTCTATATAAAACATCGCTTCTATCCAAATGTCAGTTCTTCCATCGGATTTGCTGTTAGGCAGGAAAGATGGCTGAATATTAGAAGAGTGAATTTATAAGCATGAAATCACACCCAGTGAACACAATTATGAATGAATGAATGAATGAATGAATGCCTTTGTCATTATACATGTACAATGAAATTAGGAGCCACTCCCTTTTTTCTGTGCTCAACATGTACATATAAGAAATAAAAAGAAATAAGATAAGGAGGAATAATAGTAAAAAAAAAGGGTAGAATAGAATAAAAATATCTATATAGCAGCGCGAAATGGTGTAGAATATATTACAAATAAATAAATAAATAACTAATGCCCATGCAGGGACTATGAAATTTGCACAGCTTGAGACTCTGTATAAATAGATATTACTATATTTCATATTGTTTTAAATACTGAGGTCCCAAAGCAACTCCTTCTGTAATTCTTTTCTAAGTATATTAATATTTTCTTGAAAAGTTTTATGCTTCTTACATCAACTTGCCACTGACCATTTTTAATTTATTAAAGAATAAGACACTACTTTTTTCCCCATTTATAGTTGCACTGAATGTTATATTGGCAATAAACAGTTGTTCCCACACTAGCTTTGTTTTCCCCTTCTCTGCCGAAGTTAATAAGACAAAATAAATGAAGGTAATCATATTACTGAAGACTCACTCTTGTGCTGGTTCCTCTTACCACATTATTAAGGAGCTCCTCAATCTTCCTGTACTCATGTGAACCTCGCTCCATTTTACCCTGGTACACAATCAGCTGCTGACGGTCTTTCAGGTCTTTGTATGTCTGATGGAAAATAAACAAACAAATATATCTTCAATAATATTTAATCAGGGGCAGACAAATACACAGGAACTTCAGGGTAAAGCTGTAATATGGGAGTGTCATGTTTTGTGGTTTCTCTGTAATGACAGGGTGCAAAGAGAGGCTGATGAGGAAACTACAGTTGCTATAATGCAAGTAATAGGAACTACAGTGGTGCTTGAAAGTTTGAATTTGCTGCATTTCTGTGTAAATATGACCTAAAACATATGATTTTCACAGAAGTCCTTAAAGTAGATAAAGAGAACCCTATATTACATATCTGTGAGTAGCAAAAGTATGTGAACCTTTCAATTCACACCAGCTTTCAGTATCTGGTGTGACCCCCTTGTGCAGCAATAACTGCAACTAAACATATCCATTAACTGTTGATCAGTCCTGCACATCGGCCTGGAGGAATCTTTTCTCATTCCTCAGTACAGAACAGCTTCATCTCTGGGATGATGATGGGTTTCCTCAAACTAACTGCTTGCTTCAGGCCCTTCCATAACATTTTGATTGGGATTAAGCTCATGATGTTGACTTGACCATTCCAAAATATTAACTTTATTCATATTTAACCATTCTTTGATAGAACGACTTAGGGTGTGCTTAGGGTCATTGTCTTGCTGCATGACTGACTTTCTCTTGAGATTCAGTCACCGACAGATGTCGTGACATTTTCCTTTAGAAATCACTGGTGTAATTCAGAATTCATTGTTCTATACATGATGGCAAGTCGTCCTGGCCCAGAGGCAGCAAAACAGGCCAAAACCATGATACTACCACCACCATGTTTCACAGATAGGATAAGGTTCTTATGCTGGAATGTAGTGTTTTCTTTTCTCCCAACATAACACTTCACATTTAAATCAAAAATTCTATTTTGCTCTCATCATCCACAAAACATTTTTCCAGTAGTCATCTTGGTTGTCCACATGATCTTTAGCAAACTGCAGATGGGCAGCAATGTTCTTTATGGAGAGCAGTAGCTTTCGCTGTGAAACCCTGCCATGCACACCATTGTTGTTCAGAGTTCTCCTGATGGTGAACTCAAACATTAAAATTAGCCAATATGAAAGAGGCCTTTAGTTGCTTAGATGTTACCCTGGGTTCCTTTATGACCTCACAGACTATTACACGTCTTGTTCTTGGAGTGATCTTTGTTGGGTGAACACTCCTGGGGAGAGTAACAATAGTCTTGAATTTCCTCCATTTGTACACAATCTGTCTGACAGTGTGTGACGGTGAAGTCCATTCTTTTTAGAGATGGTTTTGTAACCTTTTCCAGCCTGATGAGCATTAACAACAATTTTTCTGAGGTCCTCAGAAATCTCCTTTGTTCATGCCATGATACGCTTCCACAAACATATGTTGTGAAGATCAGACTCTGTTAGATCCCTGTTCTTTACATAAAACAGGGCTCTCACTCGCGCTCATCATCATCCCATTGCTTGAAAACACCTGATTCTAATTTCACATTAAAATTAAACTGCTAATCCTAGAGGTTCTGATATTTTTGCAACTCACTGATATGTAATATTGGATCATTTTCCTCAATAAATACACAACATAATATTTTCTTCTCATTTGTTTAATTGGAGATCTCTTGGTCTACTTTTAGGACTGTGAAAATCTGTTGATGTTTCGGGTTGTGTATGTGTATATTATATATATATATATATATATATATATATAAACATTTTAAAGGGTTCACAAACTTTCAAACACCACTGTAAATTGTTACAAGGACATTGCAGAACAGTCCTCACTTATAAAGCTCGCTACAATGAATCATTTATAGGAGCATAAAATCATTCATAGGGGCATTTACATGGGAAATTTGGTCTTCATGAAAATCATCTTATTTTGGGAAAATGCAGAAGGAACAAGAGCTCTTTAAGTTGTGTAAATTTAATATAATGCCTTCAAAGCATATATTTGTACCAAGTTACAGCCATTTTATAATAAGATTATAATACTTCCGTATATAGATATACAGAAGTTTAAATAGCTTATTTATTTCAATTACATGCACATAATGACATCAAATTTTTTAAAAATGCCTTTAGATATTTCATTAGTGTTGTGTCTGAACAATTCAAGATATTCAACATGGTCATGTTATGTTTCAAGTTGTAATGTTCCATGTTGTCTTCATGTTTAAATTTATGTAGATATGAGCCTTATTTTTTGCCTACTCAACTATACATATTAAAGTTACACTGTTGGATTAGTTCCCAGACTTTAGCATATTATTTCAGGTAAGTTACTTAAATTAACTTTTTCTGGCCATTAAACAATATTTATTTATTATTATTTTTTAAAATATTAATTTAATGGAAATGTAACTGAAGGAAAAAAAAAAAAAATCAAGCCCCAAGTAGTTAAAGTTCTGTCATGCACCCAAGTGGACCAGCAGTTTCTTTCAAGTGGCCTGCATCTGAGGACATCAGCTTGGTACCTTGGTAGTTCAGTGTGGCTTACAATAACATTTACATAAAATTAAAGACTTAATCAGTCTTAGAGACCCATTAAATCGAACTAAACGGATCAAAAGTATAACACATTCTTTAAAGAATGAGAAATTCTTAGAAGTGCCCAAACTGCTGTGGTATAAAATGAAATAAAATACTTTGGGAGGTGATGTTAAAGCACCACCCTGTCTGTAATCATTTCCCTCTAACAGTTTAAAAAAAAGTTTTATTCCTTTCATGTTAGCGAACACTTTTTTTTAACCAATTAGGTTTCTAGGCAACCAACACAAGGGACTGGGCAGCACATTTAAGCTTTACTCACTCCATAATAAAGTTATAATTTAATAATTAATTATAATTTAACAAACAATGTAATGTACACTTCAAAAGGGTTACACTCACGTTGATGACAACGTCATGGCATTTATACTTCTGCGCCAAACTGAGCTTCAGTTCTTGGTCATCAATCAGGGTCACATAATCTTGCAAGACCTAATAAAAGGAGAAGGCGGTTACACATACAGAGAGTCAAAAATGCGAGACGTACAGGGACGACAATGCGATACGTAAATGGCGCACTTATATAGCGCTTTTATCCAAAGTGCTTTACACTGTGTCTCATTTCACACACACACACACACCAATGGTAGCGCCATGCAAGGCGCCAACTTGCCATCGGGGGCAACTTGGGGTTCAGTGTCTTGCCCAAAGACACTTCGGCATGTGGAGTCATGAGGGCTGGGAATCGAACCACCAACCCTACGATTTAGTGGATTAGTGGACACCCCACTCTACCACCTGAGCCACAGCCGCCACGTACAGGGACAACTATCTGACAGGTACAGAGTCAACAATGGGACACGTACAGAAACAATGATGTTACACATACTGAGACACTGATGAACTGAAGGTTACATGTTGAGAGTGCAATCAAGCACAGCTAAATAAATATGATCACCAAAAAACCCAAAACATTCCATTCAAACTGGCTAGCTAGATACACAGACCCCAAAAGTTCAAATGTTAATGATATTTGATAACATGTCTCTGATTATAGGTAAGTAGTCTGGTGTACCATAAGTGTTGGTTAACCACAGCTGTTAAGCAGAAACATTCAAACAGACTAGTAAACAAACTTTGCTAAACAGCGCCCCCTGCTGAGAGAAGCTCGTCACTTGAAGAGATGTACCTGAACAGGAGCGTTGTTCTTTTGCAAGATATCCACCACTCTGTGAAAGCCAATGGGGGATCTCTTCTTAGTGTATCCCAGCCAGGTCTTGGTGTTGAATAAACTGTCCACATCAAACCAGTTTTTCAACTTCGCCCGAGCTCCGAGCGCTGTAAGGATGTACTGCTTTTCTGAAATCTACGAAAGAAAATATTCTGTGCAGAATAATTCCCAACACAACATCAACACACTTTGTTCTTGATTATATTCGGTCCATAAAGGACAGACGCAAATATTTAATTTTCATTGGGGACATTAGGTACACCAGCCATGCACCTATAATCTTTGGCCACTTTATTAGGTCCACTTGCAGATAAATGTCATTTGCAGATAAACAACTACAGATTGTAGCTTATGCACAGACGATCAGCCCAGCACTATTTTAGAGGTCATTAACTGGTAGCAATGTTCTGAATGAAGACCTAGCAAAGAATTTCTGGGGAAGAACCAAGCACTTAAAAAAATACTGTCGTTTATGTGATTGATACATGAAGACTGTGGCACTAATTAAGTTTTTTTGTTTTTAAAACATGAGCAGTCACATCTTTAGCAAATCCTCAGTTTTGGCTTACATCCATCATGTGCATGTATTTATTTATTTATTTATTTAGGCAGTTCATCATGAAAGGGACGCCTTTTCACATAGATTTTGAAATTAATTTATGGCCTGTTGAAGAAAAAGTCTTTGAGGAAAAACCAAATAAAAGTGTGTTTATTCATTCTCTGGTTCAAGATCAGAATAGTTGTCTCATCTGCTCAGAGAATCGAGTTAAAAGTTTAAGCTGATTTCTCTTATTCATGGCTACAAGCTAAATCACTAATGGTTAACAGCATTAAAAGGGAACCGTTGTCATTATTCAATCACATTTACCGCTTATCTGGACCTTTTTTTTTTTTAAATGTAGCTAGACAAATTTTAGTTCAATATCCCTGCTCTACCTCATCAATCAATGAAAAACTACTAAAGGACCACTAATGACCATTGGGTTGTTGGTGCACTGTTAGTACAGCAGTGACAGTAACAAAAGTATGGCAGTGCAAGTGCAAAAAACAAAAACAACTGATTTCAATTCTGAAACCATTAATGCAGCAATGTTATCTAGCTTGAGAAATATGGAGTGGGACTTACTCTGAAAGTCTTTCTGATGTTAGCTGGACTGCTGAATGTACCCTGCATATAAACACGCACACCAAAACTTCTAAAATGTACATATAAATATCTACAATAAGTTTGTCATAATGCTAGAAATGCTGCAATATGAATACCATAAGTATGCTTACCTCAGACTCTCCATAGTGGTAGAAGCAGGAGTAGTACAGAGTGGTGATAATGGGCATGTTCAAAATGGAAGCTTTTCTGGGGAACTTCTTAAAAATATCTGCCTCTCCCCTCTTATCATTAACCTAGAAAAAGCACACAGAATGTAATCTTATAAATAAAATATTAATGGGATTATACACTCACTGAGCACTTTATTAGGAACACTATACTAATACTAGGTACGGCTACCCTTTGCTCTCAGAACAGCAGCCCCAATTCTTCATGGCATGGATTACACAAGATGTTGGAAACATTTCTTTGAGATTCTGGTCCATTTTGACATGATTTCATCATGCAATTAGTGCAGATTTTTCAGGTGCACTTTCATGCAACGAATGAAAGGTGTTCTACTGGATTCAGATCCGGTGACTGGGAAGGCCACTGAAGAAAACGTCAGTGTCATGTTCATGAAACCAGTTTCAGGTTATTTTGCTTTGTGACATGGTGCAGCATCATGCTGGAAGTAGCCCTTAGAAGATGGTAAAATGAGGCTATGAAGTGAGGCACATGGTCAGCAACAATACTCAAATAGGCTGTGGCATTCATAGCGATGATTTATTGGTATTAATGGGCCTAAAGTGTGCTAGGAAAACATTCCCCACATCACGCGACCTTCACCAGCCTGGACTGTTAACCAAAGGCAGGTTGGGTCCATCGATTCATGCCAAATTCTGATCCTACCATCTGGGAACTTAGCAGAAATTCAAGATTCATCAGAACTGGCTACATTTTTCCAGTCTTCGACTGTCCGGCTTTGGTGATTCTGTGCCCACTGCGGCCTCAGCTTTGCGTTCTTGGCTGACAGAAGAGGAACCTGACGTGGTCTTCTGCTTTTGTAGCCCATCCACCTCACGGTTTAACATGTTGTGCATTCTGAGATGCTTTTCTGCTCACCACATTTGTACAGAGTGGTTATCGGAGTTACTGTAGCCTTCCTGTCAGCTCAAACCAGCCTGGCCATTCTCCGTCGACCTCTCATTTCAGCAAGGCGTTTCTGTCTGCAGAACTGCCACACACTGGATGTTTTTTCTTCATTGCACCATTCTGAGTAATTTCTAAAGACTGTTGTGTGTGAAAATCCCAGGAGATCAGCAGGTATAGAAACACTCAAACCAGACCGTCTAGCACCGACAATCATGCTACGGTCAAAACTTAGCTCACATTTTCCCCATTCTAATACTTAATGTAAACATTACCCGAAACTGTATCTGCATGATTTTGTTCATTGCACTGCTGCCATTCGATTGGTTGATTAGATAATTGCATGAATGAGTAGGTGTTCAGGTGTTCTTAAGAAAGTGCTCAGTGAGTGTATATAGCTATGCACAATTTGTGAAACCAACAGAATTGGTTTCCTGTGTGTTAAGGTCACACCTCTATGATGATCTGTCTTTCCAGGAGTGTGTAGTGGTCTTGCACATGAGTGGCATCGTCTTGAGAAAAAGGAAGACTAATAATAAACAAGATAAAGAGAGACAGTCAGCACTTCTCATCAGCATTACAAAAGATGATGTATACTGCATATTTGTTGTACTGTGTATACCTCAGAGATTTCTTGAGGAAGTCTCTCCTTCCAACTTCGTCTTTAATATTCATATGTTCCTTGTACTGCATCAACTATATGATTATTTTTTTAAAATATGCCGATCAGTGCTGCATATCATACAATGTGTCATTCCATTTTTGGAATAAAGAAACAATTAAGGAAATCAAAACGTAAAAACTTATTTGAAATAAGTCGATGAAATCAGATGGCACTTACCGCCATATCCTCTGTTCTGCCAAGTGCCCTATTACAAAGTCATTTGATGAGTTGATTACACTGTAAAAAATGCAGTTATACAAATACAGTCTCATACACACACATACAGGCAAAAAGCCATTAACTAGTCTTACATCAACAACCTAGCTACTAATCAGTAAGAGTTTAAATAAGTTCAAAAATGTCCACTTACTTCATTAACTCCACCAAAAGCTTCTGCTCTCCCATTTCTTTCAGATAATGAACATAATGCCGCAAAGCTACTTCCCTTAACATTAACTCTTGGAAGAGGATTTCTGCAAGCAGACCATAGCAAAAAAAAGAATGCAAAATGAAAAGCATTATCCATTACAAAAAAAAACAAAAATAAATAATCAATCAATAATACCTGCCTACCTTTATCTAATGATTTCTTTAAATATATTAAGACCTACAAGAGGAGAAAGCAATTCATATCAATGACCAAGTACTAGATCCCACAGCATGCATGTTCATTATCAGGTTGAATCAAAAGTGTAGCTGAAAAGCAGGATGAGATGCTTACAGCAGTGATGACGTTGCCATCGTGAGCACTGACTGCTTCATCCAGCAGCAGCAATTTGTCCTGTAGTGAGCGGAACCTTTCCAGGGAATATGCCTGCACAAATATACAGTATCATCATCAATTTCACTTCGGCTCTTTATAACTATAGCCAGCTCTCACATGGAACTTACTCTGTATATGACTATCAAAATAAAAACATGTGCTGCGTCTCAATTCACCTACTTATACTATGCACTAAAAATATGCACTCTTTTGGTGAAGACAAGGTACATACTTTTGAGCATGTATTAAAAGAGTATTCAAGTACTGGGACATACCAACACGTCATGTACAGTGCCTTGCGAAAGTATTCGGCCCCCTTGAACTGTTTGACCTTTTGCCACATTTCAGGCCTCAAACATAAAGATATAAAACTGTAATTTTTTGTGAATAATCAACAACAGGTGGGACATAATCTTGAAGTGGAACCAAAT
>JAFFST010054287.1:678001-725057 GCA_022414735.1 Noturus placidus
CTTCTCAAATATCACTGTGTTTGTCTCCTATATGATATATTTAACTGATTTTTTTAATCCTAAGAACCAACGATTTATGAAGGAAAATCATTGAAATAAACAAGGTTGCCCACACTTTTGCAGACCACTGTATATATATATATATATATATATATATATATATATATCCATCCATCCATCTTCAACCGCTTACTCCTTTTCAGGGTCACGGGGAACCTAGGGCCTATCCCAGGGAGCATCGGGCACAAGGTGGGTGCCAGTCCATCACAGGGCACAATCACACACACACACACACATTCATACACTACGGACACTTTAGACACGCCCATCAGTCTAGCATATATATATATATATATATATATATATATATATATATATTAAATTAATTATATAACACAATAAAGCCTTCAAAAATTAAAAGGCGGACCATACACATTGTAGGTTTGCCCAAATATTGGGGTATAACTGCAGTACCAAAGTCAACAATAAGCCATGGATGAAGCTCATAGAACATCCCTGACTGTTTATCAACAGAAACCCAGTAGGGTGTGTCCTCTCATGAGGAACAGAGACATGGTCGTTGTTTTCTGGAATAAAAGCACAAATCTTTTGCTAGCATCCGACAGAAAACTCATGTCCACACCCCTGGACTCTGGAGAAGAAGTGTAAGATGTCCCTCATGTCCACCCCCCTGGACTCTGGAGAAGAAGTGTAAGATGTCCCTCATGTCCACCCCCCTGGACTCTGGAGCAGAGGTGTGAGATGTCCCTCATGTCCACCCCCCTGGAGTCTGGAGCAGAGGTGTGAGATGTCCCTCATGTCCACCCCCCTGGACTCTGGAACAGAGGTGTGAGATGTCCCTCATTCATTCAGCTCACCTTGGTAAATTCATCGTCATCGTCCTCAAAAGTGAAAGCTTTGAATTTGGAGCTGTTCCAGTATTCATCGTCTTCCGGTTTAACTCTGCTCATCTACAAGCACACAATTGTAACTATTATTATACTAAACACCACTCACAGTCCCTTACCTACATGGAGAACGCTATAAAAAGGGGAGGACTGGCTGCTTCCGGCTGTCAGGTCTTTTTCAAATAGAGGTTTTATCTGGAGATCAACCCTGACCTCAACCCTTTCAGCAGGTAACATTACAAAAACATCTCTTCCTGCCTCACTATATGAATTATACAAACACTACATCGGAGCTGCCTTACCTTGGAGATAACGATGCGAAATCGGAGCACTTCGAGTCATCAACGTCAGTTTTCTTTACTTCCGGGTAGCCCTACGTCAATAGGTTGTCAAAATAAAAGTCCGCCTAAGAATGTATACTGCTTTCGATACAGAACAAACGTTCTGCAGAGACCTGACCAGCACACGCAGATGTGCTTATTTAACATCCCATTACTGATTTATTCGCCTCTTTGATGTTATAATAACCTCCACTCTTCTGGGAAGGCTTTCTACTAGATTTTGGAGTATGGATGTGAGAGTTTGTTCATTCAGCCACAGGAGCATTAGACACTGGTGTAGGCTGAGGATATCTGGGGTGCAGTCAGTTCTCCATCCATCCATCCATCCATCCATCTTCAACCGCTTACTCCTTTATCAGGGTCACGGGGAACCTGGAGCCTAGCCCAAGCTGTTCAGAGGGGTTGAGGTCAGGGATCTGTGCAGGACATTCGAGTTCTTCCACCTCAAGCTTGGCAAACTATGTATTCATGGAGCTCTCTTTGTGCACAATGGCATTGTCATGCTGGAACTCATAGTCTGGACCTTTTAGCTCCAGTGAAGGGAAATTGTAAAGATACATCCTTGCTGAAACAAAACAATGGAAGCCATAACAGAAATTCTAATGGTTTATACTACAAATGCCTTTACAAACCATCAACAATCATTAAAACCATTGGTCCTTACTGGTAACCACTAACCATCACCAATAGAAGGCAACAGGGACCCTTACAGTTTCCATTAAAGCCAGTACAATTCCCATTATAACCACTAAAACATTGCAAATTTTTTTTATTGTTATTTTCAGCAGGTAACATAGAAAGACATTCTATACAATTGTGTACTTCTCACTTTGTGGGAATAGTTTGGGGAAGAACTACAAATGAATGTGTCAACACACTTTTGGCTACATAGTGTACCACGGGAGTACGAATTACAACATTTTTACCTCGATCCTTTCAGGTTACAACATGGTGGAAAAACCATGGATGCCTCCATGTTCACCTTCTGTTAGCAACGACCTAGAACCTTAACTCAACTTAGCATGCTTTTCATTTACTGAAGACAAAACTGAAGGCAGAAAGACCCACAAGCAAGCAGTAACTGTAGTAAAAGCCTGGTAAAGCATCTCAAGGGAGGAAACTCGGCATTTGGTGATGGCCATGGGCTCCAGATTTCAGGCAGCCATTGACTTAGTAAATAAATGGCTGTAATTCCTAAATGGGTAATGTGATATTTTTTGTTAAACTCCTTAAATTAAATCTGAAAGTCTACACTTCAAGCCCATCTTGATTGCTTAATTACAGATTCATTGTTGTGGTGTACAGAGGCAAAAATCACAGACCTGACTGTACATTTTCCTCAAAACAGCAAACCGTATAAACAGTGTCAGGTTTAACAAGCTAATGTCTGTATGTTCCATCCATCCATCTTCAACCGCTTACTCCTTTTCAGGGTCACGGGGGAACTTGGAACCTATCCCAGGGAGCATCGGGCACTGTTGATTGCTCTAATGCACACACACACACACACACAAGTATACACTCTAATAGAACTCATTTAAAAGGAAAGATGTGCTACGCTGTTTACTTTTGACGCTGTGAGCAGCCATGTTGATTTAACATCACTTGCTGAACTCCCAGTTGAGGACCATCCCTTAGTAGGAACATTTTCCCTTCCGAATAAGGTGAATCTCAATGATGTAACTGCCTTGTTTCTAATCCTGTGATACAAATTCACATGAAGTAAATAATATTGTGAAACCATTAACACTTTTGTTGAAATATATATATATTTATATATATATATATATATATATATAAATAAAAAAGCTAAAAGGACATCTCTTCTACCTAGGAAAATTTAGCAAATTTATGATATGTATTATTACTATTATTACTGTTTTGTTTTTGCTTATTATATAATTACTGTCAGCAAATGTAATGTTGATATATTTAGTTCATACAATAACGATAAATAAAAACGCTCCTGTGTAGGAATTCCAAACTGAGGAGGCAATTTGTTTGATTATTCCTAGCAGCAATATTCAGGGTTCACTGTTCAATATTCAGCCTATTGGGAGTTGGGAATTTCCCAAGAAAGGAATAAAACACTACAGGGTGTGCTATTCTAGAAGAATCATTAATGGGGTAGTGTGATGCCCTGGAGATGATTATTCTACAATAATAGCATGTCCTGCAGTGTTTTCTTCCTCATGTAGCACAGCAAATTACTAATGATTGACATTTTTGTAATTAAATTATAGAATGTCACATTTTATTTGTTTAGCTGCATCTCAGTGTTGTGGAAACAAGTTAGTTCCTGCTATCAGTTACAACAGTTTCTCCTCTCGTGTGAAGTTAATTAAAAAAAAAAAAAAAAACAGAAAATGCAGAGAAACCACAAAGCATACCAACCACAAAAATCACAAAAAAAATGCTGACACTACAGAAACGTCTCTTTACAGAACATTTGACCTTTTTAACCCCACCCACATTTCAAACACATTTATCTGGAGAGTCCACCATACAGGTGCCTGTTAGTACTATAGAAATTATAATGTATTAAAAGAAGAGCACTAATATCAACCTGTGATTTGAATAAAAGCCAGCACTGTTGCTGTCAAAGCTGCTGTTATAGGAAATTAAAATAAACAGTGTGACCAATCAGAATCGAGTATTCGAGAGTGCTGTGCTATAAACAGAGCTATTCTCGATTCAGAATCCACAAATGTAAAATTCAGAAATGTATTCTTAATGAGCTAAGTATGAGACCAAAGAGGCTCATAACTGAAATTTGGCATTCATATCTTAATGTGCAGAAAAATCTCACACAGGTAATACTTTAATTTACCCAAAGTGTACAGTCCCCTCCGAAAGTATTTGAACACCAGGGCCCATTCTATTGTTTTCACTAAACGTACATGGAAGACAATTGAATGAGATCTAAAGATCAATGAGATCACAGATCAGAATTTTAGCTTTCACATTTTCTGATATTTACATCTAGATGTTACTTAACTTGGTACCTTTTTGTTTGAACTCACCAATTTTTTTTCAAGTGATCAAAAATACTGGAACACGTAAGTGATGGGTGAACTGGTAGGTTCAGAAGTCTACAGAAACAATCGGTCATCCAATTTACAGAAAAATGCATCCAGTCTTATCTGGAGGAACATCATGCAGCAAGACAATGAGCTAAAAACACACTACCAACACAACTAAGGATCTCATCAGGTGGAAAAAGTGCAAGGTTTATGACTGGCCAAGTCATTCACCAGACCTCAACCCAATTGAGCAGCGTTTCACCTCCTGAGGACGAAACTGAAGGGAGAAAACAACAACTGGAAGAATCTGTGTGGTATAAACCTGGAAAAGCATCACAAAAAAAGAATGCACCAGTTTGGTGATGTCGTTGGTTCACAGCATGATGTCATTAATGCAAACAAGAGATATGTATCCAAAAATTAAGTGTTATTTATTTTAAGACTACCTATTCCAATATAATACTTTTCTACACCTATAAATTGTGCGCTCATGGTCCAAGTTGTTTAAAACATCTAGATGTAAATATCAGGAAATGAAAGCTGAAAATCTGATCTGTCGTCTCAAAGCAAATGTCTTCAAAGCATCACGAAAACAAAAAGAAAGGGCCCTGTTCCAATACTTTCAGAGGGGACTGAATATCCTGAACTTAAGAGGCCTATACAAGGGACCCATAGTGTTTTTAGTTTCAGAGCACGAATCATTCTTTCCTAATCAGACTACAGAATAGATTGGGTTTCAGATAATAGTGAAAAAGTCTTCGCACAACCTTCAGATAAACATGTACCGTTGTATAGAACAACGTCGAGATTTTAATTGAGCGCAAAACCTGGTAATAGTCCCTTCTTACACACTAGTTTGACAAAAAAAGTGTCACAGGTACTCTTTTATTTTTTGTTCAGATTTATGAGACTAACAATTCAATAATTACAAAGATTTTATGTTGTGATTTTTTTGTCCTTCTGAAGCAAAAGCAGTAGTGTTTTGAGGATAAAGTCCTGTTTTTAGAAGTCAGGTGGAGGGGAGGGGGAAGGAGGAACAGAGATCACCAACACACAAAATAAATCTTGGACTCTAAAACATATTCGTGTGCAAGTTTTATACAGTGTTTTTATGGGAAGGTCACAAAATAAAACAATTAACCGGTCTTTAAAAAAAAAAAAAAAAAAAAAAACTGAAATGCTTTTGTTGACAATGTGTTGGGGAACTGAAGGCACACTACTAGGGTAATAATAAAAAAGGATACATCAGTCATGTCTGTAGCTCGTGTCAGTCTTCCTGCAATGCCCAAACCCACATAATCACTTCGAGAGACTCGCACACAATGGTTTGTAGATGGTCCATAATGCAACAGCTTAAAAACTGGGGACTGAGCATGGCTATGATGAGAAACTTATCACATATTTATTTCTTTATAAAGCACAGAAAAGCAGCAGCAGTTTCAGAACGACTATTAAAATCCTATGAATAGTGTGGTCCTTTAGCTGTGTGCCATTTCTTTTGTTAAAACACATCTATATGTAGTCTTTTTTCTGTTCACTTTAGTTTTTCTTTTTTATTATTTATGAGCAGTGTTCCACCAGCTAAATCTTTTCGTGTCAAACATCTAGGTTAAAACATGAATATTACAAAAGCTGGCTGAAAATGCAGAGTTGAACGCCCCCCCCCCAAAAAAAAAAAAAAAAAAAAAAAAAAAAAAAAAAAACAAAAACAAACAAACAAAAAAAACCAACCCATTATAATAAAAGTGCCCACAGGTTTAGCATAAAATCCCCGCAGTCTGATAACTACTCAGACAAGATACACAGAGAAGCGTCAGTGATTTAAAAACAACAACAAAAAAAAGACGTTTTGTTTTTTGTTGTTTTTTTGTTACTGGGCCAAATGAAATAAAGGGAGGATGTCTCATCTGTGGTCTCCAGAGTCATAAAGAGTTCCTTCCTATCACGGTCACGTGAAGAGTGAACACTTCCACTGAAATTTTATACACTTTAAAAATGGCAAAAGTCGTCTTTCTAAGAAATTCTCTCATCATCAGAGCATGATTTTTTTTAATGTGAGCCTCTGATTTTCTGGGAGTTTATACTGATCTTAAAAAAAAAAAAAAACAAAAGAAAAAAAAAAACTCTCACATGAGCATGACACGAAACTGAGATTTAAAAAAAAATATAATAAGCATTATTACACCCTGCTAGCTATACTGCTTCAAACGCTCCAACAGGGGGCGTATTTGACACTTCCTCTGACCAGACACAGCAGGAGATCAGGTTTTCATTGAAATGCCCTGACTTTCTGACTGTGACACAGTTTCCCAGCTCCGTTCAGGGGATATTTTCTCACACAGCATCCAGCAGGAGTGAGCGTTTTTGTTGTCCATCACATTAGGGAGAGTAATGGACTAAAGATGACACTTGAGTCTTGGCACTTTGTAGCATGTTCTAACTGAGCGGAAGGGAATGGTAGGAACAGTATGATAAAGTGAAGGTGTTTGTGTGGATCGTGAGCTGTGTTTCGCTCTCAGCCATCCAGGGTGTGTTCCAAGCCATCCAGAGTAAGCTGACTGCGGTGGGGTGAGTTGGGGCTCGGAGGGCTGCTCGGGTTTGAGCTGTTGGATGGGGTGGAGTGTTTAGTGGAGTCTGAGTCAGGCTGCAGAGAAAGAAAAAGAGCGACAAAGACTTGAGATACAACTTAAATGACAAGCCGTAAATCACACAAGTATATACTATGCACTCTAGTGTCCAGTGTATACATTTTAGAAAGGTAGTATCATCGCAAATGGAACACTAACGTTTTTTTTACTGACTGGTAGTACAAGCCGTTTCCCAGTCGAGGGTAAATGACTAAGCTTTAGCAGAATACCCAAAGTCAATGAAAATTTGACTGTCCTTTTATTCCCAACATGACCTTTCAGTGTGAAAACACTACTCACACCATTTTTATAAATTAAATGATATTGTTACTCTTTGGTACCTATCTTTTGCACTACCTGTTATATCAGACATTTCCATACTAAAACTGTATTGGTCGGCGCTATTGTCTACTACTGTGCCTACTGTCTTGTTTTAGTAGTATTGTACTGTCCTGTACTGTCCGCACATATCTGTACGTACACTATGTAGAAATGTGTAGGTTTATTTAGTTCTATGTTGTCTCATGTGGTTAGTGTTGTTTTATGTAGCACCATGGACTCGGAGGAACATTGTTTCGTTTCACTGTGTACTGTACCAGCTGTATATGGTTGAAGTGACAGTCACTTGAACTTGTACTACAAAAAAAAAACTGTGTAGAATTGTGCATAAGTATGCGATTTGGGACGCACCTAGAGTGACCATGCATTTTATAAAATTACAAAAAAAGATCCTGTTTTGTAATTGTGGTCAGTGATTAAGCAGCACAGTCAGAGGCTCTGCAGTTCTGCAGAACTGGGCTGGTTATTATTGACCAGAAAACTCTGTGGTCTGACTTCGCCTGACGCTGACACATGATCAAACCTCCTAAAAGTAGCAACGAATCATCTCGCTTCCAGCCTTACTGAAAAGGAAGTATCCTTTGATGCACTCGCAGGGCAGATTTTAAACACTTTACCTCTCTTTCAAAGTCCTGATCAGGATCCGAGATATTGCGAGATGACCCCGCTCCTATGAATTCACCACCCCCTTAAAAAATAAACACACATGTTGACATTCGGTATTACAATGCAGTCTCGGAAATCCAAAGCAATATATTTTTTTTTTCCGTGTCTGGTTGTGGGGACAGGGAGGGGACTACTAACCTGAGGCAGTGCGTGTGATGTGGGTCTTACTCCTCGTTTGCCTTGAAATACTAGAAAGAGGACGTGGTTTGTCCTTGGTCAAGTCATCCTGAGAAGAAGGCATCACGCTCTGTAGTAGTGAGCACAGCAAGTCAGTCAACCACAAAATAAAACAAAAAACCCCAGAAACAACAACAAAAAAAAAAAAACAACAACTATGCATTTAGACTACAACTTGCTTCTAAATATTTTCACTTCAGAAATGCACACAGTGGGCCTCATTTATCAAGTGGAGTATGAACAAATTTTTTTTGGAAATTGTTCGTCGTGGTATTTACACACAAGAAATTCACAACATTCACGGAAATCGTGTTAATTAAGGGGGAAAGAACTACGAGTTCCTGAGTTTGAATTTACTTGGAGACTAACTAATGTAAACCTCGACTGATAGGCTTCCAACTGTATAAACGTCTTCAACGAGTTATGGCAATTTTAGACGCAGTTTACGTAGTCAACTTTATTGCATATTTATTTCAGCTGCATGCCCAAATTTAATGAAAATTTTGTGAAACTCGTTTCATCTGAATGAGGTGAAAGAAAAAGAAGGTGAAATTCCATAAATTAAGACTAAATAAGTCCAGACATTCAAATTAGGACAAAAGAAATAGCACCCTATATAAAAAATTGAGTGTAACTGTCGTAGCTGAAGAATTGCAATGGCTGAGCTGCATTAGTACGCTGCATTTGTACGCTGCATTTGTAGCTGCATTTGTACGCTGTGCTTACGAAACAACATTGTGAATTTAGAGCTCTGTGGGAGTCACTAAATGTAAATTAGCTGTACCTCGAGTGTGTTTGGTGTGGTCCACAAAAAAAACTTTACAATTTTACTAAAAGATTGATAAATGACACCCAATGTATAATATATGTGCCTTAAAAATGATCTCTAGCCAGGCTCTCTTTATATCTCTCTGCCTGGTAGTTCATTTAGAACATGACCTGCTTACAAACAAAAAGCAAAACAGCTCATCCATGTAAGTAAACAAGCGCAAACATCTGCAGTCAAGCAACCTCTCTGGACGAACCACGGCATTCAGGCATAAAGCAACAAACAGGGGAGAAGGACAGGAATAAGGACCTGCCCATATGATATGAAGATAGCAGGAGAGAGAGAGGAAAGTAAAGTACGGGGTGGGGTGAGCACAGATGGGGAGAGGGAGCGCAGGGTTGCCAGCCTACCCTTCCGAGGGAGGAGGTGGAAGGTGAGGAAGAAGAGGAGGAGAGCTGAGGCAGACTCTGCTGGGAGGAAACCTCTTTCTGCAGATAGAACCCAGCAGAGGCAGGACTCATGTGATAGACGTGCTCAAAGTTGGTTGGAGGGGAGATCAGGGCGTGGTGTCGAGAGGAAGAGGGGGAGGGAGTCTCGCTCGACTGCTTCCACCCCAACCAGGAGGGGAGGGGAGAGAAAAAGAGGAGGAGTGAATTTGAGAGAAGGAGGGAAAACGGGGAAGATGGAAGAGAGGACGCGAATACTAAACAGGAAAATAGAAAACAGCGTGAGCGGCAAAGAGGCTGGACATCAGAAAGGAAAGGATTCGACGTTCAGAGTGCTGTTGTAAAATAACAGGAAAAAGAAGGTTAGGGTGAAATGAAATATCTGGAAATGCACAATGCAACCCTCAATACAGATACAGTCACACATCATAGCTCGGATATTATATACATCTCATTTCAAACTACAAAAAGTATATAGTGTGGGTTTTACGTGGTATGGTGAAGAGTTTTAAAGGGCTAACTATTATTTATGAATTGTCAGTAAAATGATCACACAGTTACAAAATCATAGAAGGCCGAAGATCATTTTGCATAACCTATAAGTGCCGAGTTGTTTCGTCTCCAACATTAGGAGGCCAATTGTGTCTTAGCTTTAAGCATAAGGCCATTACCAGAGGTAGGTCCATGAGAACTTGCATCCCATCTCCAGGACCCATATGGGCTACATGGTTGAAATTCGTTGGGTTGGAGATCAGCTTGGACCTCATTTCTGGGTCCCTCAGCATCTCCCTGTGAGACGATGACATAGCAGATAATTATAGAAAGGCTCTAATGGATAAGATGCTGAAATGGTCATCACGTGACCGGAAGGCCAGGGCGACTCACCTCCTCTGCTGTATCCGCTCTTCTTCAGGAACCTTGAAGAGGAACTTTCTCTTGCTGCGTGTTCTCACCATCAGTTTCTTAATATTATCTGAGGTCTCCGGGATAGTCAGATCGCGCCCTTCTGTAGCAATAGACAAGCAAAAGATGAAAGCATGGCCAGAGAAGAGAACATTGAGACAAGTGAGATACAAGATAAGCGTTCATCGTGAAAAGCTTGCTTTTCCTTATGACCTATACATGAAATCAGCTCAGAGCGGCAGTGTGTGAAACAGTCAAGGGCCTCGCTGCCCGGCATCCTGGAGGTGGTGCAATGAATAAGGCCATTTCAGTTTACCAAACAAAAGTACCATTATCAGCAGGGTAATGCGAGACTGACACTGACTGAACTGTACTTGATCTTTACATTTTGAGCCAAAAATTCTAACCTCACATAAGTCTAGTGTGTACCTGAAGTGTTGACAGCTAATGTACTCTTCATACCTGCTGAAATATCAGAGCACATCGCTTAAAGACTTTGTTTTTGTGTGTGTAGATTTGTAGTAATGAATCAACAGCGAGCGCAGGTTAATAGAAGTACCTGTAGCATTGTTGCTGAAGTAGATGAGGCGGGGCTGCTCTGAGCCCAGTAAGTTCAGACTGCCCTCCACATTCAGGGGTCTGATCTGACAAGCCACAGTGAACAGGAGACACATCAGAACTGAATACTCAAGTTACTGAATGCAAAATCATTCCATTAATAAACACACAGTCAAAAGTTTGGAGACACTCGACTGAAATGTTTCTCATGATCTTAAAAACCTTTTGATCTGAAGGTGTGATTAAATGTGATGACGTATTATTCTATACATTATTTATTGATTTATTCCACATGCGCACCTTCCTTAATGAAATGGTTTGGACCCATTCTGTGGTGTGGACATCAAATACATCAACCCCGTAATCGCTGTACACAGTCAGGTAAGTTGAGTTTGAGCCTTAAAAAAAAAAAAAAAAAAAAAAAAAAAACAAAGGCATACGTACTACATGCGAGTGGTGTGGCAGGCCACATGAGCTCCTGGGTGCGTGAACGGCGGCCTTGACCGTCCACATATACGCCAAGCTGGCTGAAGCAAAGCAGTAGCTCATTGCCACCCACCTCCATTGCATGAAGAGCATCCAGTGGTTGCTGAGCAAGGAAGGCAAGCGAAGGATCAGCGGGGCTCACTAAGCTCACAGGAGCCACTTCAGACTGCAGTGCCAGCAGAGCAAAGCCTGATGGGTAGCCTACGCACACTCGCCCACGCACCATGCCCAGCCACTGCACCACGCCTGGGGCCTGCACCTCCCACAGACGTCGTGCATAAGGCTTGGTTCGCGTGATCTCGTAGCAAAACACCTGCCGCTTGACAGCGGCCATCATGTAGGCGGAGCCACCCGATCGCAGTGAGCACACACTGAGAGCCTGACAGCCCTTTGTCTCAGCCAGTTTCACATCATACGCCGGCTCTGCGCCATCCAGTGCCCCCCACGGGTGCAGGTGCACATGTCGGTTGCGGCCACACAGCAGCACCACCATCTTCTCTTGAGGGACTATCTCAATCTGGTGGACTTTCTTGCAGTCAGCAGCACGCACAATGACTGCAAGAAAGAAAGAAAAAAAAAAGATACAGCATTCACGAGAGAGCAATGAAACTACTCTCTATGAAGGTTTACAATCGTCTAGGTCACTGAATGATTTTCAATTACTGTTAAATGAAGTGAAACATCTCAGACCTTCACTAGTTCTCAGAATCATGACTTGCTACTACTGAATTGATTTTAAATTAAACTGGAGCCTATAGTATGCAAGACTTGTACCATCTCTGGTAACCTCCACTACAAACAGGCCTTCCTCTGTGCCCAATGCTATTCGCTCTCGGTCTAGAGAGAGAGAGAGAGAGAGAGAGAGAGAGAGAGAGAGAGAATAAGAAAAACAACAAAATTTGGTTATAGGTGCAACAATTTCATATAAACAAAATACCAAAATAATTTAAAAAACACACTAACCAATGATGGCTGCAGAGAGTGTGGTTTTAATCGCAGGCAGGTTGCTGTCATAAGCCTCGTGTAGGACGTGCACTATTTGGTTCTTCAAGCGGTTCTTGGCTAAAATACACTGTAGACCCTCCAGAATGCCCACCCACTTCCTTTTCTCGGCCTCACTCTCAGCCAAGACCAGCAGAGACACCACCCTCGATGGACAGCCCAGTGTGGATGACATTACCTAAGTGGGTCAAAAGTCAAGAGTTAAAAAGCAAGGATTTTATGTATCCCATTTTCGAACGGTTCGTGTTGACGTACCCTAAATATGCAAGGAACGTCTTTACGGGTAGCATGAATCACATCTGATGCCAACACAGAGCTTACAGAGAACTCATCATCTCTGTGGGAATGAGAAAAAACACAAAAGGGTGAGGAGAACACACTATGTGGCACATGTTTTTTTGTCTAAGACTTTGTGTATGTACATGGATATTAACTAAACAGGAATGGTGTGGTGAGTAAAACTCACCTGAGGTCAAGGACCTGGCTGGCCACCACACCAGGTTGAGTGGACTTCCCTTCAGGGACCTCATACAGGAAGAGTTTACAGTCACATACCACAGCGTATGCTCTCTGCCAACCCTTCTTCACTCCA
Organism: Noturus placidus; assembly: GCA_022414735.1. Taxonomy (NCBI): domain Eukaryota; kingdom Metazoa; phylum Chordata; class Actinopteri; order Siluriformes; family Ictaluridae; genus Noturus; species Noturus placidus. Next base: position 690,839 of record JAFFST010054287.1, read on the forward strand.
GTAGGCTTCGGGATCTGAGAGCAGTACAGAGAGAAACACATTTTAGGTGTACATACAAGTCTGAATTTTAAAAAGCAAGCAGAGAAACACATTGCAAAGAGATTTGAAGTTACTACTACAGTGTAGGCACTTACCCTAACAAAGCCTTTGTAGGCTGTGCCAATACCTCTCTGCACATCAATTCCCAGTGGCCTTTTGGCCTGCTCTGGTGGAATAGGGCATACTTGAGGAGCGTTGTCCTTACAGGACACGTGACAGATAAAGGAACATACTAAAAAGAAAAAAAAAAGAGAAAAACAATTTATTAGTTGAATGAAAATGCTTCGAATAAATATCAGTCTTGGTTGTAGTGTTCTGTATTGTACTGACCCTCGCAGGCATAGCCCTGTCTGATCAGGCCCACCATTAGAGATGTGCAGTGTGTACACTGTGTTGGACTCGAGAAGGTCTTAATGCTCAGCTGGTGAGCTTTAGGCTGTGGGGAAAAAAAAATAGCAGTAGTACCTGATAAGAAGCTACAAAGCTTCTTAATAATAATTTTATTTATACACACACACACACACACATTTATAGCAACCAATGGAATGTTCAAGGTGGCACCAAAACTTTTCTAAATATTCTTTAAATGACACTGTTGTGTGTTGAGTTAACAGAAACATGCCCTGATAAACTGCTGTACCTTTGGTGCTGTGAGCAATGATGACTGGTAAGCTGGAGATGGGGTAGTTGGAGTGGTTGCAGGCAGCTTTACGGGCTCCTAAAAAGGATAGGATATGCAAATATTTACTAGCAGTATATACTCATCTGACTAAGACAGGTGATCAGAAAATTGCGAACAGTTAGCACTTTGTACGCATATACATTTTGTTTCTAAATAAAAAAATAAATAAATAAAAAAAAACCAGTCAGTCTGTTTTAAAGGACAACTACCAGGTGAAAAGAGAAAAAATATTGAATTTTTAAATGAATTAATATTAAGAGTATCCATTTTAAAAAGGCTATCTTCAAAACGAATTGAGCCTAACCAGTGTAATGTAATTTTATTTCTACAGTGTAGTTGTATCACGTCAAATTCTACATTACATGAAGTTATGAGAAACCATTTAAACCAAGGGGTTCTCAAAAAAATCATAATCCAGCTATTCAAATATTAGACTCATTATTCAAACGTCTACAATATTTATTTCAATATTGATTGGAGCCATAGACCTCATTTTATTCCTGATCTTTCCACCGATACAACACATTAGTTCCAAGTTAACTTTATTTATAGAGCAATTTGTTTTCGTTATTTACGCTTTTAATTAAATGCATTTAATTTGAGTGACCAGTCAAAAAAAGCACTTAATAGTAAATATAATAACTGATTATGGTGGGTCGTCATTTCCATCACAGTAATTAACTAACTCACTAAATAAATAAAAGTACGGACCCCCTGCTGCTGCTTCACAGACCCCTGGAGGTCCACAAGCGCTAATCTGAGAACCATTTTTCTATGCAATACTTACAAAGTATCTCACAAATAAATGAAATACTGATGGCCTACTAATGTAGACTTTGGTCCAAGACAGGAAGTTAACACAAAGCTGGAATGTTTGAGGAAGTATAAGGTGGACACTCACATCCTGCTCTGAAGCTGCTGAGGGTGAGGGAGAGGGAACGTCCGTTTTCTGAGGCGTGGCATCAACCTCACTGACTGAGCTAGTCTGGAGAGTGGAGAGAAGTAGTACAGTGTTTCTCTAGGCTGATGTTTAGATGTTAAATAAGGCATAGAAATGTCCAGTTTGTTAAAAACAATGGGACAGCAGTCACCTGGACAAAGATTAATCCAAAAAAAAAAAAAAAAAAAAAAAAAAAAAAAAAGAAATATGAACAGTTGTGTACACATTAGTCCAGGACTGGACTCTGATACATTTTCCATTAAAATATACACTAATAATAATAATAATAATAATATTCTGTGACCCTGAAAAGGAGTAAGCGGTTGAAGATGGATGGATGGATGGATGGATATTCTAATGACAATGAAGTACCAGACTTTGCACGTTCATAGCCTCAAACTAACAATTAAGGAAGCAATATTTTTTCAATATCAAGCCGTTTTATTGAGTACAGTCATGATTATAGAAAACTACTTTATCCTACATGAATACTCGTTGATATGAGCCATGAAGTTTAAAATTAATCATAAATGTTCAAGTGCGCTGTGTCACAACCATTTTCAAAACACCTTTAAGTGCACAGGACAAATGATGCCAGTATTATACTTACAAAACTATGAATGCGGTGAGCGTTTACAGCATAGTAATCATATAGCAGATCACAGTCTTTTCATAGTTCATAAAGTTCAACTGAACTGAACAGAACTGTACACAAAGATAATCTGGAAGTTATTCTGATTATTTAGATGTTAGGGTACAGTCTAAATGTCTATTGTTAAGACTGGGCTGGTAATATCCATTTAGTATTCATATTCTTACCAAAAAACCTAACAAACAAACAAACCCCACCCCCACAATTCAAACATCATTTCCTCAGTTCATAAATCATTCTGTATTAAGCAATTTTATTTTCCTAATGAACTCCTAATCATGAGAAAGCATGACTCACAGTATGAATATGCAATCCAGACGAATGAGGTGGGATATTAGCCTTTTAAGAGGTTAGATTAGATACAAATTGGCTGTTAATGCAAACTCAAGGATGCTAAGTTCTATGTACTGACTTGCAAACCTTTAGCATCTAGAATTAGCTTGGCAGGGATCTGGGATTGGGCAAATTACAACGGAGAAACATCGTCAGCAGACAAAAACATGTTCCAAATCCTAGGATTCCTAGAATGTTTAAATTGTGTAATCTACTATAAATAAAACTCAATCAAAAGCATTTGAATTAAAGAGACTTCCAAATGTGTTTTATATATAATAAACTAGAAAATATTTAATAATACTTAGACACTCCACTTTTTGTCTGCTGACTGCTCCTCTCCAGTAGGGGTTAAAGGTAACGGGAGGGGGACGGGCTCTGAGCAGCCAACTTACTTCATCCCAAAATGCTAGCAGAGAGGATGCAGATGAGGAAGAGACAGAGTCCTTTTTGGGGGAAGGGACAAACAAAATTACAGATCATACAGCCTTTTTAGCTATTCTGACTCACCACGGTTTGTGTTATTGATTCATAACTGCTCTAAATTGTGACCCAGATATCAAGTCTGTCCCCCGCCAAAAATACCAGGCTTCTTAAAATGAAGTTCTGAAATCAGGCGCCAGCGGTAGTTTTAAACCAGTACAAGCCACACAGTTATCCAGGCCCTCTTACTAGGTAATCATTACAGCATGTGAAGGTCTTGGCTGAGAAGAAAAGTTACTTTTATGGTTTTGGTCAGCTGTAGGCTCTCACTTTGTGTCTGTAAGCCTTGTGTAAGTGTGTAATGAGACAATGCATGGTCATCAGCTACTCCTACAGGATAGACATTGCCTGTTGTATCGCATGGCCGAGACAGGCAACTGGAGCCTGAGTGCCTCTAGGGGAAAGTATGAAGAATCTCAAAATGATCTGCCTAACTTTTAAAATTGCATTGTACAGATTGTGGAATCCAGAGCATCAAAACTCTTTATTCACATTTTCACACCAACTCAATGAATGATCAACTGAGTAAATTTCCTTTGAACCGAGATATTATTAATAGCACCAAAGCCAGGTGGCTGAAGGTCATTATTATGACTGTATAAACAGAGGGAAAGCTTGTTAAGACTGGATAAATGCACAAGCAGATAGACAGATGCTACAAGAGGAAAAAAAAAACCCAACTCACTCTGAATGTAAGGTCATGGGCCATGGGAGAAGTGTTGAAGTATGCAAAGATGGAGTCTTGGAAGTCTGGAAGTTTGAGACCTGCAGTGGAACAAAAGAAAACCATTTACATGGATGTCAACTCAGATTTGCATGTTCAAATCTACATATTACATTATAGTGTACACAATACACTATATGATAAAGTGCCAAAGTAAAAATCTTCCAGTAAATGATTAGATACAATCATTCAGCGGAAGATGAGAGTAGCAGCTGTTGGTTCTAAAACAATAGCAGGAACTGTGCTATAACGGATCACCTCGATCAGAGCGTGTGCGGCTCTCCTCCAGGTCTTTCTTCATGCTTTCCAGATGCTCTTCCAACTCCTTATTCCTCACATCTGCATCTTTCAGTTTGCTACAATACAGAGTAAGGCCTCAGAGGTGAGAGACACACAAAAGCTGTACAATACTAAAAAAATAAAAATAAAATAAACTGCTTTTAATTACATTTATTTCTTAAAGCACACCTATTATGATTTTGAAACGTGGCTTTTGTTTTAAAGGCATCAAACAATAGATTTACATCTATCCAAGATCAAAAAAACACTTTAAATGTGCTCATAATTTAAACTACAGCATTACCTTTTCCTCCTCTCAAACAACTTGTTCAATGATCCATTTTAAAGGATTTATTCTAAACTCCGCCTTTCAAAGAACATACTTCGCTCTAATAGGTCAACTGTCCCAGTCTGTTGTGATTGGTCTACAGCTGTCAGACATTTTCAACAAGGAAACGCCCATTACCATAACGAGTTTCAGCTCTGTCTTTTCGCGAGCAGCCAATGAAGAACAGAGGCGGGGCTTTTTGTTACAAACATACGCAGGTTAGTTAGTACAGGAAGTAAGTCTGGAATTACTAACGACTTGTTTCAGCTGTTTAGAATCGGTTCCTTCTTTTGGGAGTCAATAACTCCGTTTGTCATGCGCTTTGATTTGTGAAACTTTGACATTTTACATTCACAAACAGCTCTATAACACACTACATGAGAGGTAATGTTCGAAAAACCATAAAAGGTGCACTTTAACCTTAAAAAAAAAAATTGTTTATATTGGATATGAGCTTTCGAGAGAGCATGTGATTGCTGTGTTGTTCCGCAACCAGAAATCTGTGCAAAGCTGAAAGCACGGACCTCTCGAAGGAGATGTTGGCAGCCTTGACTTTGCGCAGCTCTTCCTGGACCAGTTGCTTGGCTCTTATCTCAGCATCCAAAGCTGACTGCAGCTCTAAACGAGCAGACATGTCCAGCTTCTGACTGCGACGCACCTTCCACAAGGGATCCTGCTTCCAGAAGGACAATGTTCATCAGCTCATCAGCTCTACGAGGATCAACTTTAAGCAAACTTTGTGTTTATCTATTTGTTTTCATTATTACAGAAACTAGAATGTGTTACAAGAAGTGCAATAGCTTAAATATGTAATATAGAAAATGAATAAACACTTACTGACCTATCAGATTTAGGAATTCAAAAAGGTATATTCCATAGTATCAACTCCTCAAAAAATGTATCAACTTTTTAAATGAACCCACCTAATGTTTAATATCTGACATTTGGGTTGTGCATGCAGGAAGCTGCAACATACATGTGAAGCATACACATATAATGCCTGAAATTCAAGTCACACATGACTGATTTCAAATACAAATTAATAGCCATGTGGGGAGAGAGAGAGAGAGAGAGAGAGAGAGAGAGAGAGAGAGAGAGAGAGAGAGAGAGAGAGAAATCTCTCCTAGATCTCACTAATTTTACACTGGTACTTCAAACACTACTGTGAGCATATTTTGCCAGCATGACTCCACAGCTGATGGAAAGCAGTGAATGATCAAGTACTGCCCTTTAAGAATAAAAAAGACATAAAGTCTCACCTTACAGTGCAGACACATTCCTCAAAATCATGCACGTACAACTTAATTCAGTGTACTAATCTCAAGTTGTAACTCAGTACCATCGGATATACAACACAAAAACATTTTCCACAGGTCATATTTGAAACGAAACATTCAGATAATGTGTGTTCAGACCTCCTGATCCAATGTGAAAAACTTTTGGAATCAATATGCTGGTTGCAGTATATGCAATATTGCCTCAATATTTACAATAAACACTGATTTTGGCAAAACTTGGAAGGCTGAATTGTCAGAATTATCAGAACTGAAATGTCTGTATCAGTAAAGTTTGATGCCAAGTGTACTGCCAAGTGTGTGTGTGTTACTCTTTCTTTCCACACCTGGCAGTCCAAGTGAAGAAGGCCTTTACTCCCACTTTTTTTTCTCGAATAAAAATTTTCAAAATATTAAATTGCTTTACATTGCTCCCAATCTAAAACTCACCACCACTGAATGATCAGTTGTTTTAAACGTTACCTAGGATCACTGATCGCATATCCAAATGCACATTGCATTGTCTTGGAAAGAGAGTTCCAAGTCTCCTACAGATGATGATAGCTGGGAATGAACAGGATATACATTGATCCCAGAGCATTAAGCATTCAGAAATGGAACAAAGCATTCATCTGCCTTTGCACAGTCCTCTAAATAAGAAAAGGTCTAATTTGAGAGTTAGACAAAACTGAAGAGGAACCATGGACAAATGAATAACAATAGCAATGAAAGCAGCCCTCCTTCCTCTCGGTTCAGAGTCGATCCTCATTGCCATGACATTTGATGGCTGCACTCACCCGCTTTGTGCTCCGAGGAGCCACCAAAGACTTCTGGGTAGGGATGCTCAATCCAGACACTTGCTAGGTTAACAAGTAAGAAAACAGTGCTTCACAGATCTGTTACATTTTCTAGAAGACAATGGGAACAACTCAAACATCTGTATAAACATTTTCCTTTAAAGAAGGCAAAAACATCCTTTGAACTTCTGTAGACACTTAAAGTGCACTGTTCAATATCTACTACACAAATACTCACTGAACACTTTATTAGAAACACTATACTAATACTGGGTACGGCCTCCCTTTGCTCTCAAAACAGCCTCAATTCATCATGGCATGGATTCCACAAGAAGTTGGAAAACTTTCTGAGATTGTGCTCCACGTTGACATGACTGCATCATACTGCTTTTTCAGGTGCACTTTCCCTACTGTGAACCTTCGGTTCTACCACATCCTGAAGGTGTTCTACTGGAGTCGGTGACTGGGAAAGCCACTGAACACAGAACTCATTTTCATGTTCATGAGACCAGATTGAGATTATTTTGCTTTGTGATATGGTGCATTATCATGCTGGAAGTAGCCATTAGAAGATGGCAAATTGTGGCCGTGAATAGGCTATGGAATTCAAGCGATGATTGATTTGTATTAACGGGTGTTAACGGGTGTTAACGGGCGAAAATCCCGAAAAATTTGTATTAACGGGCGAAAATCCCGAAAAATTTGTATTAACGGGCGAAAATCCCAAGAGATCAGCAGGTATAAAAATGCTCAGCCTGTCTGGCACCTACAATCCTGCTATGGTCACATTTTCCCCTCATTCTTACACTTGATGTGAACGTTACCTAAAGCTGCTGGCCCGTACCTGCATGATTTTATGCACGGCACTGCTACCAGACGATTGGCTGATTAGATAATTGCATGAATGAGTGGGTGTATAGGTGTTCCTAATAAAGTGTTTAGGAAGTGTATATCTGAATTCAACTTTCATTAGATTGACATCTTTCAAAGTAGATGGTAAAAAAAGGGCTCTCATATAACATGCCCTTAACCTCATTAATGAAGGATCCCAAATCAAACGTGATCTCCTTCCACACCTTCAACAGCAACGTGTCACTTCAGTCAATCACTTTCCATTAGGATTTCCATTTATAGGTGCGTAGGCTACGTGGCCTGCTTTTAATTATATCAGCAGTGCACCATTACTGTGTTATGGCTCAGAGGAGTTGGAGAAAGAGAGAGAGAGAGAGAGAGAGAGAGAGAGGTGAAATAAAAGAGAAAAAAAAAAAACAGTGTAGGAGAAAATAAGAAAAAGAGGTAGTGTCTGTGCAACTAAACTTAACATTACCTTAGCACTGACTCATGTTCAGATGCAGGACTGTATACAGCTTAAACTGTTAAGTACAAGTTGTAAAAAGCCTGAATAATGCAAGGTTACTAAAATGGAGCAGAAATTAGGTCATACCAGATGTCTGGATCCCAGGCTGGAGCTGCGCAGAGACTCCAGCTCCTCAGTCATCTTCGAGGCAAGCGCTTGCAGGTAGCCACGTGCATCCTTCTCATCACTCACCCTGCATGGCAAACACATACAGATCAACATAGTATGCACGTTTTCAGGATTTAGCAGACATGATACAGATATAATTACAGGTGTTAAGCTTTAAACGTGAACAGAGATAGAACAACAAATGCATGGTATATACAACTTCCTCACCACTGAATGATCTCAGCGATCTGTGCCTCCCAGTGTGCAACACTCTCCTTCTTTGAGGCCAAGTCCTGCAACTCATCCTCCAGCTGTCTGTTTTGGGTTGTTAGTTTGTCGACAAATGTGCATAGCTAGAGAGAATTGATACAGGAGTAAAGGGTCAGTGCTTAGACCTGACCAGAAACCTTAGGACCATTACTCTTGGATACAAAAAAAAAAAACCTTATTACCACCTACCTTGTCCGTTTCTGAGGTTAGCTTGCGGTTCTCCTCGGTCAGCAGGCTCCGTTCACGCTCAAATTTCTCTTTTAGAGAACCCAGTGACTCGTCCATCTCCATTTGCCTGTCAAATATAGAAGACGTAAACCTACATGCAAGAACTCATCTACTATTCTAATGTTCAGCATCGTAGCATTAAGAGACTAGTTTTAATAGAGAGTGTGAGAACAGCTGAGCTTAGTGTGCAGATCAGAGAACATGGCCATTAAAAGAGAAGGCAATGTGAAATGAATTGCATACTCAAAAGGTACCTTCGAGCATGGATCAGAATGGGATACTCACGTTTTTGTCAATCTGAATGAATTCAATCTGATTTGCAGATTCAGAAAGTACTGTTTATATGTACCCTCAACATTGCAATCCAAATCAAATATCCGTTTATGTATTATTACATATAGTCCATACAAAACTTCTGTGCAAGCATGTTCTAGCGTTTACATGGCTATTTTTTCCTATGTACCAAATTATTTCAGATCTACACCACCCCTTTCGATTTCATTTGGATCGAAATCAATCAGATTACTAACGGAGTATTTGCTCGCATGTAAACGTTCCTAGTGAAGCTTCCGTGTGAGAAATCATATCAGTTTGGGAAGCACTGAGACACGCACTTTGTTTCTTTTGCCCTCACTTGCTAAACAAAGGCTTACAATTTGAGAGTTGGACGAGTGAACTACCAAGTTAGTGATTTCATATTTAAAATTTAAAAGCAAACACAAGTGAACCAGAAAAACGCCATACCACACAAAACATTCTTATTTGGCAAAAAATTGCATATTATGATCGAACACCTGAGCATCACATCTTTACGTGCCATTCAAAAACCAACATGTTTAAAACAGAGTTGGTCCACTAGACTTTGGAACAGGATAAGGAATTAAATTCAGCCACAAGAGCATTAGTGAGCTGAGGCATTGAGGCCAGGTGAGGAGACCTGGGGTGCAGTCAGCATTCCAGTTCATCCCAACAGTGTTCAGTGAGGTTGAGGTCAGGGCTCTGTGTTGGACGCGCGAGTTCTTCCTGGAACATGTTTTGTTGCAGAGGTGGGGGCACCATCACGTTAAAGCATAGCTTCAGGAAGTATCAAGTATTGCTGTGATGTCAACATTTGTTTAGTCAAATAGTGTATGTATGTAATAATAGTTAAGGAAAATATGTGTCCTGTGGATGTATTCTGACAAAAAAAAAAAAAAAAAAAGCAGCCAACATGCTGCATTTAGCATAGGAGTTTCTCAACTTAAGTCTCAAAAATCAACCTGACCTGTGATTAAGGGCACACTGCTCTGCATGCTTGCATCACTGCTCCATGCACATGAGTATCTTTTTAGTTTGCAAATTCCCACACACTGCGTGGCGCATGTTGGCCATTTAGGCACTCTCTATTAAAGAATTAAATGCCCCAGTTTTGGCACTCTTACCGTTCCTTGTTGGCTTTCTCCAACTTGTCCTTAAGCACAAGCAGCTCCTTCTGCAGGGAGACCTGCTGGCTCTCCGAATCGTGCAGCTCTTTGCGTAGGTTCTTTAGCTCGGTGCCATGGCAGGCATCACGCTTTACAAGCTCTTCCTCATAGAACAGTACCTTCTTATCCAGCTCAGACTTCACCTTAGTCAGCTCCTGCTGGGTCTCAGAGCTCACATTTGATGCTCGACCGGTGCCCTGCTTCACCTGAGAGAGAACGAGAGGCATGGAGAATGTACATTTTAGAAAAAATGCTGTAGACATAGAAAATGGGAAAGAACAGTGTTCACTCTGAACCTGCACTCAAAACCAATTCGTGTGCACCATGTTTATGTGCACTGTAAAGCGATCTGTCGAAAATCTCCGTTTGCCTGCACACTTCTGGCAATCCATACCAAATGTGTTGTGTGCATGAGAGGAGTGATACTTGGTGTCGATATTTCAATAACAGACAGAAGCTGCTGCATCGAATCAGAGTGTAACCCGTAGCTGATCAACTCATCAAATGATCATTTCACAAAAATGTAAAGTCCTGAAGTCTAAATTTCATTATATAAATTTGCTAGTGTGTGTTTTTAATCATTCCTAAATGACTCCTGGATAATCCGTTCTTATCGAGAGAAAAAAAAGCAAGAAAATTAATGTCCCTACTTTGAATTATTAGTGGGATGCCTCTCCCACATCCCACGCAATCCTGAATTTATTTTAGAAATCTATTAAAAGTGTGCAATTTTAATTTACTTGCAGGACAGCTCTGATCAGTGTGTGTTTCTAAATGTGAAATCAATCATATTCATATGTTTACAATCGCATTGATTAATCTGACCCACAATCTGTTTCTCATTTGGGTATACACACGTGATTTCTTTTTTTTTTTTTAATCCCCATCTGTCTGATTATTAATGAATTATTGGCTGCATGTAAATTTAGCTAGTGATATAAAAAGAAGGGTTGGGGGAACATAAAATAAATCTGATGTCAAAATAAAGGAGAAATGTAAAGCAAGGAATAGTTTAAAAAAAAAAAAGACACTGATTTAGAGGCACTAGTAGCACTTTCCAGCTGTACATCTCAATACTCTATCTCAAGACTAACTGACCAAAAAAACTCAACATAAACTTCTAAAAATAAACAGGCAGGATATCCACCCGACTGGAGGACAGTACAAGGAGAAAGCAGGATGATTTGGGGAGGAAATGAGGTAGAAGGTTAATGTAAAATGAAACAGACCCAGAGGAAAACAAAACTGAAGAATAATGGTTGCAGGTATATGAAATAAGAATAGGAACTGCGATCTTGGTGAAAAAAAACCTAAATAAAACAAAGAAATTAAAGTGGAGAAAAAAAAAAAAAAGACAAGACAGTATGTAGGATAATCTCTGACCTTCAGTGTCTCCAGCTCACTTTCCAGCTGTTTGGAGTAAACTTCACTGTGTTCTCGCAGCTTTCGCTCCTTAGAAGCTTCTGCACGAGCATCTTCCAGCTGAGCTTCCAGCTACAACACACATACGAGGAGTGAAAATGTCTGATTTAGCCTGATTTTCAGTAAGACGCGTTCAGTGACGTACCACCGCTTGACATTTCAGGGAAGATTTCATCTGACAGTAATCTTCTGAAGCACGACCAAGTGAAACACCACACTTAAAACACTGCTTTAACCTTGAAAACTTGATAACTATAGTTTCACAAACAGCATAAAATGTGTTTTGGCCAAAATGTATTTTTCCTGCCTATAATATACATAATATAATATAATATAATATAATATAATAAGCATGACTATAAGCAGCTAGTTTAACAAACAGACTGGTAAAAACAACTGGCCTGCAATAAGATATCTAAAACCTGCTAGCTAAGTGTAATCCCCTCACACGGTAAATGTCAGGCTTTGATCAATTTGTTGTATATCTACGTGCTACAGCAAAACAAACATAAGAATAATGAAATATTTTCCATATAACAGCTGAGAAAATATTTGCGATTCATCCATACCACAGTCGCCTGGAATCTTGACTCAATTTCCTCCCTTTTCATTTTTAACCAGAATTTAAATGTTCACGAACGATTATATATAGCAGAAAGTGTCAAAACATCAGCAGGTGAAGGGTTTTCCCAAGTGACTACATACTAATAAACTATACAAAAAGGAACAAGAGAGAAAATCCAAGTTGCGAATTTAACTTGTGTGAAAAATTGGAATATCGCGTAAAACGATTGCGAATAAAGCACCCTTTTTCAAACATAATAAATCACTTGCGCTTCAGAGACAGCAGATGAAAGCCTATCACAGACCTCATGTTATCATGTGATCAGAGACGGACGCCTGACATTTGGGAGCGGAATCGTGCGAGACAGTTCTGGGAGTAAATTATACCAAATCATTTAGATGATGGACTTTGGCTCAGGCATTTCAGTATGACAAACACTTGAGATGCTGTGTAATGAGATTGGCCCATTGGTTAGTCCAGTTATGCGACCCACCGTGCCCCAGTTCCATGGCGCATTGCCACTACGCTGTACAAGTTGGCCACATGCGATGAATATCCAATCCCATCAGCCAATTATCCAACCACATAATTTTCTGATCCAAAGTTTCCCCATTGTAGTTTATGCAAATCCTCTTATCAAATACATTTTTTTTATTGAGCAGGTAATATTTTTAGACGCATTTTGAAGATTTTATTCACATCTGGTATTTCCGTCCAGGGTTTTATTTATTTATGCGATATCCAAATATTGGCATTAAAATATGTGGATGTAAACATAGCTAATGTTACTATCCAATCCACTACTTGTTATTGTAACACTGTAGTTGGTCAAAGTTGAGAAAACACAATGTTGTCAGAAATTAATATAATTTACCCTAATAAAAAACATTATTATATCACCCACCCTTAACCATGTCTAGATCTGAACAGTGCTACATACTGAAATCAATTGTACACATGAAAGTGTGCGAGACATGCAGCATGAACTATTATGTAAAAGAAACTAAAAGAAAGATACGGTGCGCTTGGGGGAACAAAACTAACTGAGTGAACGGATTGTGTTCTCGCTGAAGGCTCAGTGAGCAAAACATGTTCCCTCTCAAGCCAGTCAGCGCTACCCATCTGGCTCTGGTTAACCATGCAGGTCCACGGAGGGTCAGAGAGGAGGCCTACAGCCAGTGGGGGAGAGCTGAGACATTCCTGCTATCGCCCCCGGAGATCTGAGCCTGCTGACTTTAAGTAAGGCCAGGCTCCACTTTCTCCCTGTGCTTCTGTTGTGTCACTAAGGAACGCCAAAAATGCGGTGCATTCCTGAGCTGTTGTTTGGCAGTGTGCTGCCCCAGGGGAAGCTCCGTGTTATGCAGAGTTATAAATGTTGTAAGACGAAACATGGCTGAAACTGACTGGCAAAAACACCAAAAAAAAAAAAAAACAACAGCAAACAAGATGGCACAAAATCCCCCTTGACATCTAATTTAAGTAGGTTAAAGGCATATACATTTACTTCGAGACACTTTCACGATAAGACAAGGCAAGATCTTAATATGCACACACTAGTTAGTCCTCACCTCTTTGCGGGCCTTCTCGGTCTTGCGGATGTCCTGTCGCATGCCGTCGAGCTTCTGCATGAGCACCTCCATCTCCTCCTCCTTGTCTCGGAGCTGTCGCGAGAGCCGCTGCTTGTGTGAGCGCAGCTCGGCCATGCGCTCGTTTAGCTCAGAGAACTCCTGCATGGCCAGCTTCCTCTGTTGGTGAGCGTCTTTCAGCTCCTTCGTCTGAGACTTCAGGCGCTCCAGAGACTCCACCAGTTGCTGGGGATGCAGACAATATAAGTTGAGGAAGGAGAAAAGGAAAAGGACAGGAGAGCCTGGTGGTTGTGGTGGTGAAAGGAAGTTAAAAAAAAAAACAAAAAAACAACAGGATAGTGAAGAGTGAAGGAAGAATGGCTACAGAGAAACAAGATGTGAAAGTGAGAAAGAATGAGTAAGAGAAGAAAGTCGCCCAGGCTGCCTCAGAGAGTTGACTGAAAAGGAGGCTGAGTGAGAAATAGAAATTGTCAAGAGAATTGGGAGCTCTATGATAAAAGAGAAGGACGTGCTGCAGTTAATGAGTACATTATCTACCTACTGCAGCTTTGCTCTCAGACAAAAATGTATTGTGAAGAATGTTCATCCGTCAAAATGCGGCAGCTGATGGTTTAGACTGGGTGCCCCTAGCTAAGTGAGAGACTGCTGGCATTAACTATGATGAAGTGGTCCAGTGTGTATAAATAAACATTAGACTGGAATGAGATAAAGGGTCAAGATTTGAGTGAAAGAGCAAGCTTAGACTGGAACAGGAGCAAGAAGAGGTTTCATGAACAATAGCATTGCAGACAGGCCTAAAGAGTGAGCAATAGAAAAGATGCTTTGTTAGAATTCAACACTCATGTAGAATGGCAGGGGAGGGCACATCATAAAATCATTATGATTTCATTATGCAGGGAAGGTGAAAAATCATGTTTTGGTTGCATGGAAATCTAATTTATTACTGTCGACTAAAAATGGTATTTTAAACCCCAAAGTATGACCAGCTACACTGCCCTCCACTCATTGATTATGAGCAAAGAAGGCTGGGAAAAACTGTCTTTATTGTTTAACCTTTTAATGTTAAGCTTAAAAAAAAATACCCTGCTCTCATGGATGTCAAAAATTGCAAATAAAGCATAGGTTTATCCAAAAAATAAATCTTTGTTAAATATGTGTATGTAACAATTAATGGCACCCCTTTAATACTTTTTGCTCCCTCCCTTTGCCAGGATAACAGCTCCGAGTCTTCTCCTATAATGCCTTATGAGGTTGAAGAATACATGGCAAGGGTTCTGAGACCATTCCTCCATACAGAATCTCTCCAGATCCTTCAAATTTCGAGGTCCACACTGGTGGACTCTCCTCTTCAGTTCACCCCACAGGTTTTCTATGGGGTTCAAGTCAGGGGACTGGGATGGCCATTGCAGGACCTTGATTTTGTGGTCAATAAACCATGTTTGTGTTGATTTTGATGTATGGTTTAGATCATTGTCCTGCTGGAAGATCCAACCACGGCCCATCTTAAGCTTTCTGGCAGAGGTAGCCGGGTTTCCATATAATATCTCTTGATATTTGATAGGATGCAAGGCACCATGGACTTACAAAATGTCCAGATCCTCGGTCAGAAAAATAGCCACAAAACATTAAAGAACCACCACCATATTTAACCGTGGGCATGAGGTACTTTTCCATATGGCTACATCTCTGTGTGTGCCAAAACCGCCTCTGTTGTTTATTGCCAAAACCCGGTCCCATTTGAAGTTCCAGTAGTGTCTGGCAAGCTGAAGATGTTGGAGTTTGGAAGGGTTTCAAGAAAAAGCCTCTACTCTCATCCAAAAACAAACAACTTGTGGTGACATAGGTGACTTCGGATTGTAGTTTTAGAGACTTTCTGACCCCAAGACGCAATGGACATCTGCAAGTCTCCAGCTGTGATCCTTGGAGATTTTTTGGCCACTCGAACCAACGTCTTCACAGTGTGTTGAGACAATATAGACACATGTCCAATTCCAGGTTGATTCATAACATTTCCAGTTGACTGGAACTTCTTAATTATTGCCCCGATGGTGGAAATGGGCATTTTCAATGCTTGTGCTATTTTCTTATAGACACTTCCCATTTTGTGAAGCTCAACAACCTTTTGCCGCACATCACAGCTATATTCTTGGTCTTACCAATTGCTATAAATGACTAAGAGAATTTGGTATGTGTTGCATTATATTTATACCCCTGTCAAACAGGAAGTCATGGTTAAACAATTTCCTGTTTCTAGTCACCCAGGTGTACAATTTAAAAAAAAAAAAAATATATCAATGGGAATATACTTCAAATATATTTTCTCATATGAATTCATAGGGGTGCCATAACTGTGCACACCTATATTTAACAAATTTTTTTTTTGATAAACCTGTTTTGTTTGCAATTGTATGATATACATGCGAGCAGAGTATTTTTGTGAATTTAAAAATATAAAAAAAAAAGTTAAAAAAAATAAAGACAAATTTTCAAAACCTTCTTTGCTCATATTTACCAAGGGTGCCAAAATTAGTGGAGGGGACTGTAGTTAAGTGCATTAGCACCGATAATCCTTAGAAAAATGAGCAAGTACTGAAATTCCTGGAGACTGTGTGGCCATAGTTCTTATCCTCTTTGCCTAAAGAGGTCTGGCCAAGTCTTTATTTTGATTCACATGCTGTACGCAGAATTACATGATAGGTTTGCGCTGTATTGTTCGGTTTTTGCTCTGTTTTCACATCCTTATGCATTAGTGATATGTTTAAAAATAAAATTTAGTTAAAAAAAGAGAAAGTATTTGCTTTCCATAGAAGCCAATTTATTCACATAGTGAAAGTAGCTCCTACTGATAACCAGAATGCGTCTTCAATTGATCAGTTGTGTGTAATTTAGCAGAGGGATACGGGAACAAGTACTACATCATGCCACTATGAAATAAAAGAAGCAACTGGAGCATATTACATTGTATGTAACAAATGTAGTTGCACATTTCCCCCCCCGATAGGTTGTATATAATTGAAGCATAACTTTTCTGTGATATAAATTATTAAAAATGCTTTTGGTGTGAGCTAATCTTCAGATTTGTTCTCTGTAAATTACACAATTTGAAGGGAATATTTTACATTCTTGACTTGTTTCATTGTCAACACAAGCATGTGATGATGCACTTATTAATATTCATGATCTGAGAGAATGACCTTAGAATGTAGAAATGTAGAGAGGAAAAAAAAATAATTAAAAAAAATAAAATAAATAAATAATAAAAAAAAAAAACAACTTCCCTACCCAATACCAAAATATTAAAACATAACTAGATAGGGAAACAAACAGTTAGGCTATATTATTTAGGTCCACTATTTGGGTACTTTGGTCAATTTGCCCAGCTCTCAATGGCCTGAAACAACCCAAGCGAGTCAGCCACTCAGTACGGAATGTAAACTGTATAGCTTATGATCGTATATGGAGTTTATGATATTTCAACTAAGACCTGTTTAAGAGAATTCCTAATTTATCTGTGGTTATGCACTGGTGACCTCAGCTCCGATACCTTATTGATGTCTTCTTTCTCCTGGCGAAGACTTTTGACTTGCTTGTCCAGAGCCCTGAGCTTGGTGGAGGAGCTCTCGTAGTCTTGCCGCAAAGTCACTGCTTCCTCCAGCTGGTGCTCCAGCCTATCGGAGTCTAAGAGGAACAAACACCAAGCAGAGTGAATCATGTGAAACATGACTACATTACCACTTACAGGCCAAGGAAGCACCCAAAAAAAAAAAAAAAGAAAGAAACTATGATTCATTAACATGGTCACAATCTATTATCCTAACGGAAACAATGATTTCAGAGACATTCTTGGAATTCATGTTTCCTTCGTGAATCAGACAGACCTCAAACGTTTTAGTCATTATGGGAAACGGTATATGACCCAGCTTCCTGTGGTTGGTTCATTACTATATTCTCCTCTTACCTGCTAGTTTCTTCTTGAGGCGATCGATCTCCTCGTTAAGCTTTTTGATCTCTTTATCGCGGCCCAGTGTGCTTGTGCCGCGGCCTGAACCGTGAAGAGACTGCACAGCTTGTGTAGATTCTGGAAATATGAATATAGAGGGAGAAAGCGAGAAGTTTCAGACACCAATGCAAATGTATAACTATGAACTTATCAAATCACTAATTAGAGTGATAAAATGTGGTTTGCTTCCTATAGACCCTGGTGTATTTTCCTCGTTGGTGCAGTGTGTTTTCTGGGCAGGTGCGACCACGGCAACTGTGAGCTGCCAAAACGGAGGCAAACTGTACATTTGGCTTAACAAATTAAAAGTGAAAGGAAGTGCTGGATGTGATGCACATAATGCTTTTAACTTGTTATTTATATAAATAATTTCTCAGCACTGGCTACGTTTCATTTCTACATGATCATTTCACATGGTTGTATTTATGACCAAGAGTTTTATTAACACGTTTTCCTCCCTACACAAATCCACCCCCCTACCACTTTTTTTGGTTGCTCTAATTCAGACAGAACACACTGCATAAAAGTTGTGAAAATGGACTCTCTATAAGCCATGGATTCAGGCTTTGAGTGTGATTGGGTACCCTGTAGCTTGCGGCTGAGCTCCTGTTTTTCCTGCTCTAGTGAGCGGATCCTCCTCTCAAAGACCTCCAGCTGTAAGCCTCCATCTTTATGGGGCTGCAGCTCCTCTCCCGAACCTCCATCAGCCAGAGCTGCCAGCCTGAGCCGACCCCGATCTGAGAAACAGCTCTCTGTAGTGTACGTGAAACCCACAAAGGGCAGGTGCTGACCAGTGAAACCAGTGTGGGAGATGGGAGGAGCAATGTCCTGCACAGAAAAAAAAATACCCAGGATATTGGATACTGTCTAATTACACCTTCTATTGCTCATGTTGTATGTGTGTATGTTGTATGTGTGTGTGATGCCTTGAGCTACTGGGACCTCGAATTTCCCCCTGGGGGATCAATAAAGTATCTATCTATCCATCCATCCATCTATCTATCTATCTATAAAATATTGAGAGGTAATTTTAATGTTTGGAAAATCATGCAACCAATTTTTAAACACTGATTACTAATGAAGTAGAAATCAAAGCATGTATACATAATGCAGCTCGGTTCATGTGCACATGGGGTATCAAACCTTCATAATAAATGTTTCAGTGTTTTAAATAATCCTCCTTTCAAAGTATTAACAGTTCAAAGGTGTAAGAGACCTGAGAGGCATGAATTATCGGATAGGTGTAGCAAGAGGAAGAAATACCCACCGGGTTTTTCAGTACATCATCATCCACATCAAAATTGGAGGTGTCAGATGGAGAACTGACGTCAGGAATGTAGGGAGCTTCAGTGCTGCGAATGTTCTCCCAGTCAATGCCAGAGAAGAAGGGGTGTTTCTTAAATTCCTCAATGCCATTCTGCCCTAGCCTGCGCTCCCTGCTGCAAATCAGCCGCTGCATCAGGTCCTTGGCATCCTCTGACACATCCGTTATGTGAGAGGGGAACTGGAAGCGTTCCTGGAGGACAGCAACAATGGAAGGCTATAGACAAGCCAGCTTTTGGAGTCTTTAGCTCAAGCTTTAGGCATATGCATTTAAAAAACTATCCATATAAAGATAAAAGATAAATGTAGCACACATCTATATTACATTTATTTAAACCAGCTACTGGCTGAACCACGGGTACTTAAAACTTTTTCAGCCAGGGACCACTTCAGCTGTTTATTAAAAATAAATAAATATAAATCCACAGACCTCCTTAACCCAGATTTATTTTATAAGCTATATAAATATTAGGCTTATTATTCAAACATGAGACTGAGAGAATAGGTCTAAACTGACATTTTTTAAAGGTTTACTTTGTTTTTCAGGCTGGACTAAACCTATTTATTTCAATGGACCAATTAAATAAGCTAAGTATCAAGCACTTATTATTATTATTATTATTATTATTATTATTATTATTATTATTATCATTATTATTATTATCATCATCATCAATATTAATAACAGTAACAATAATATCAACAACAATAATAATAATAATAATAACAATAATAGATCACCTGGCTGCACATCACAGACCCAACACGGCCGTCTGGATCCCATAATGGGCTAAACTATAAACAAGTAAACAACCATGCCCCATATCCAGACATATTACTTCAGGAAGCTGTCTCATTTCAACCAGTGATGATGCCACAGATATGAAAGAAGCAGATTTCTATTTAAGGAAACTATGTAAATAAGAAATCTGACTATAATTTTAATAACTGCAGCCTGAGGTTTGACCAGATTCAGCATGCACTGCCTTCTAGACTTCACAGTACAGGAATAAAGAAGCAGCAGTTGGTGTGTATGGGCTCACATGTAGTAATGTGCCATGGCATGGAAGCTTGCTTTGTTCCGGACTCCGTCGACATTGTACCCATGCAAATTTCACCCAAATCCTGTTTGTCTGTTCTGATCTAACGGTTACGTGCATTTCCCTTAATCGGTTTGTAGGAAGCAAAGGTGGGTGTGGTAACGGCAAGCGCAGGAGTACTTCCCAAGACAATTGTGCACACAATTACTGGGAATATGTAAGCACAGATTGTTAGATAACATTCTGTTAAAAAACTTACGTGTATGTACACTACCAGTCAAAAGTTTGGAGACACTCAACTGAAATGTTTCTCATGATCTTGAGATTAATTGTGTGTAATTAAATGTTTGACTTTAGTAGTTGTTATAGACAAAAATATAACCGTGCCAACATAGTTCTCTAATGTAAGAAATGATTAACATTTTATTTACAAAAAAAATCTTCTGTTTCTTGTAAATGGATGACGGCGCGAGCTATTAGAAAAAACGGCCGATAAGAGTCCAGCGTAGGTGGAAACTCCTTTATTACCGTTTAAAATGCATCTCAAGGACATTCAAGAAATCTCCAAGAATACATTGCTGGAAATTCTAGGCAAAAAGCGGGTCTACACTGAAGATGCTAAAATACTAAAAGTTAAAAAAATATATTTTTTATCACAACATAATTCCCACAGTTCCATGAGTTACTCCAGAGTTTTGATGACCATTATTATTCTAAAATTTGTGGAAAAATAAGAAAGAATGAGTGTGTCTAAACTTTTGACTGGTAGTGTATATATAAACCAATGAGCTTGAAATAATAATGCATTATTCAAATTAACACAATTATTTCCCAAAGTAACCTAAAAACCCTGTGTAGAAAATCTTCACAGGTTGCTTAATTTCATTACTAGTTTAGTTGGGAAGGAATCAAGCTGGTCAGTTAACAATTCTAGTCGCACTGCTAGTCACATCTACAATCTCGAACAGTGATTACCTCATGGTTCATGATCTTGCCGTAAGTCTCAACCAGAGACTCTGCGTAGAAAGGCGTCTCCCCATACAGCATCTCGTACATGCACACACCCAGAGACCACCAGTCACACTCAGGCCCATACTTCCCCATTCCATCCTCCATGGCCTGCAGAATCTCTGGGGAGATGTAGTCTGGGGTTCCCACTGCTACTGATGACTGCACCTGCACACAAATATAGACAAGAGACAATTTCAGAAAGTAGCCATAAAAATAAGAAAATAAGAATAGAGGTGGAAAAACAAAAAGACTCTGGGGATAGAAAACTGAAAACATTTCATTCGGGGAGGAAAAAAATTCAATCAAAGCTATGAGAAGAGATTAAACATGTAGGTTATTTTTTCCAATTGATAAATGACTGGAGCTTAAAGGAATAATATTTGAAATACGAAAACACCATAATGGGAACTGCTTCAGAGTTATAGCATAACATTTAGTCTAGCCAAAAAATAAAAAATTCGTGCTGGATGATGTGTAAATGGTTTTACATGGGCCAAACTAGACACTGGATGAGTGAGCACTAACTAGCCTAGGATGATTTAAAACAATAAAAACAACTTGCACATGCCAGCTTCAAGAAAATTTCATGCATGTTATTGCCACAATAATAATAATAAAAAAAGATAAAATTCCTAGATAAATATTTATCAGTGTAATAGCCACGAGATTCAGATACACAACCAAAGAAAAATATTTCCCCTAGGTGAACAGCCAGCATTTCACTGGCAAAAAGCAATATCCTCAACCAACACAAACTCTTTCACCGCATCCATCATCGTAAGCTCTCAGCGAATCCAGACATACTGTATGCATCAAAACACCAAAATCACAGCTCGTCACAAAAAGTACCGATACTTTGTTATTTAATATACTTCCAGTGCGTACATCCACTTCAAACGTAAACACAATTCTGTTTGATGTCGTTCATATTGAAATATGAACTAAAAAGTATGTATTCACAAGGATAAACATATGTTTTGACCGGGAAACTGATATAGGTGGGAAAAGTATTCCGAAACTACAGTATATTTAAAAATATATAACACCTACCGTATAGTCTCCTGTGAAAGTACTGGAACAGCGGGGTCAATTCTATGGTTTTCACTACACACTGAAGACATTTGAGTTTGTGATCTAAAGATATGAGATGATCGATCAGAATTCCAGCTGTCATTTCCTCTTCTCTAAATCTAAAATGTGTTAAACAACTTAAAACATGGCAACTTTTTGTTTGAAGCAACCCTTTTTTTTGTTTTTAAGTGAGCAAAAAAACATTGGAATATGTGTCTGACAGGTGTTTCTTCTTGTCAGTGTATGCTCTGTTATATTGATTGTTTAAAGAATTAATATGCCCGAGTGCCTACTCTTGGTTTGAACCCTAGGTTTCACCTGAGAAGACTGCATCTGTTGTTAAAAAGGATAAACCAGCATAAAGACCAGAGAGATGTTTATGGGAGAAAAGCAAACCATTGCAATTATTGTTATTGCAAGCAAAGGACATGCGACCAACTATTAATGTAATTTACTTTTAATATACTTTTGCTCACCTACAAATTGGGTGGTCTGATACAAAAGGTTCCATGTTTTTTTCCATGTTTTATGTAGTTTAACACATCTAGATGTAAATAACAGGAAATAAAAGCTGAAATCCTAAACTCTCGTCTCATATCCATCTTTTGATCTCAAACCCAAATGTCTTTGCTGTATAACACAAACAAATAAAAATGAAAAAAAAAAACTGCATAAAAAGTTCTACACATAAATTCTGGGAAGAAAAAAAAAAAAAATGCACCTGGTGTCAAAAGCTGTGGCCATTAGTTGGGAAGGTTTCACAAAACAAGAAGCAATCATGGTGACAGTAAAGAAGCTTCCTAAAGTTCTCCAACATTATTAATGCCACAAAAATAACCAAAAAGCTACAGAGCCATAGCAAAGACCTTAAACATCCTGCTCAGCATAACTGGTTCAATAATATGCAAGAATACGGAAAGTTCATGGAACCACAACTAATCATCCCTGGATTGACGCAGCATGCAAGATTTCACAGCTCACACTCAGACTAATGATAAGGAAGTAAGCAAAAGCCAGCAGTCACAAGACGAGCTGAAAGCCGTTCAAAAGTTTACATACCCTTAATTCTTAATACAGTGTTCTTGAACAGGATGTTTGGTGTAAATTATTACCGTATTTTCCGCACTACAAGGCGCACCTAAAAGCCTTAAATTTACTCAAAAATCGGCCGTGCGCCAAATAATCCAATGCGCCTTATGTGTGGACTGAGTTCCAAAATCTGTAAAAATGTTGTGCGACTTTGGTAAAGGCTCCGCTTGATTGACTGTCGGACCATTTCCCGCTGACACAGGGACGTAATACATACACTACATACGCTGGCAGTAATAAACCAATTAGAGAACAGCACATAATACGTACAGTACGTACGCTTACCTCCACCACGCCTCCGGTAGGTATACTACCGGTTGCTGCAAAACAACATTTGTTGAATAAAGTTCAACTTAACTCACTCTTTTGCTTCTGTTACCTTTTTTTTTGTAGACCGTTGTCACGAAGTTGGAGGCAATAAGTAAGTGCAGGAGAACCGTCTTTATTTAAGAACAGAACAAAACAAACAAACAAGCACCGCTTAGCATCCCCGGCTGCTGCTAACTATACTGGCTGCTAACAAACAGGCATTTGGCTCTCATACAGACCTTCAAGAAAAAAAAAAGAACAATAACGCGCAATGTGCTCTTAGCCCCAAGAGGTTTAAATACCCAACATAATCAAACCAAACACAACACAGCTGGGATATCACCGAATCCAAAACAATAGGTCACGTGTCTAGAGTTAGTTCATGCTGGGGTGCCTTCTGTTGGACGAGGCGTAACAACCGTATGTTTTAGCATGCGCCTTATAACACGGTGCGCCTTATGTATTGGTCAAGTACAGAAATAGATCCCGTAATTGAGACTGCGCCTTATAATCCAGTGCTCCTTATGGTGCAGAAAATACGGTACTTTGTTAAAAGATCTTATGTTTCTCATTTAGTACTGCCCTTCAGAAGCTACATAAGATATTTACATGTTTCCCAGAAGACAAAATAATATCATTAATGCAT
Organism: Noturus placidus; assembly: GCA_022414735.1. Classification (NCBI taxonomy): domain Eukaryota; kingdom Metazoa; phylum Chordata; class Actinopteri; order Siluriformes; family Ictaluridae; genus Noturus; species Noturus placidus. The sequence goes on from JAFFST010054287.1 coordinate 714,858, forward strand.
CATTCTTGGGCATCAGTGAATGTTTGCACCTTTTCTAACAGTCGTGTACAAGTCCCTCAGTTGTCCTCAGTGTGAAAAGATGGATCTGAACATCATATAGTCGCAGTTGGAAAGGTGTCAAATATGTGTAGGACCTGGAGGATTTTTCTGTAGAACAGTGGGCAGTTTAACTGCCCAGGACAAACAATGGACTCATGAACTCACAAAACAAACACAGTCGTTGATCATCCAGGTAACGACACACTGTATTAAGAATGAAGCGTATGGAAACTTTTGAACTGGTTCATTTGTGTAAATTCAGTTATTATTGTGTCTTGTAGACTATATTTAAACCTATTTTATGCAAAATAGTTTATTCAGTGCAGCACTAAAAAAAGCATTTTTATGAAAAAAAATTAATGATCCATCTTATTTATTTTTTATTATTAACATTTTGTAGATTCTGCAAGACGTATGTAAACTTATAACCTCGACTGTACTCTGGTCAGATGAAACAAAAATAGAACTCTGTTGTTAATTTAGCTTGTCATGTTTTGGAGAAAGAAGTGTAGTGCAGTAACTCAGACATTGTGTATGCATTTAAAGTGGATATACACACTGGAAGTATATAAAATAAAAACAAAAAAAAGTGTCCAAGTACTAATTTCTCCTTAATGTTTACCACATACACCCGCCTGCACACACCCAAAAGTAATCACCTGCCCATGGGATCACAGTCATGGCACTAAAGGTTTCAGACACACTCAAACTGGAAGTCTCTTCTGTTTCCGTCCGAATTGAATTTGCACTTTCAAGGGAAATAAATGATGTAACTACATGCGGGTCAAGAAAATAACACAGTGAAAAAAACATAGCCTGTTAAGGCAAGGTTGATAGAGATCCAATCAGCACTGTTTACAGCTTCCCAAACAATCAGTGAAAGAGATAATCACATGGCTTGCAGTGATGAAAGCTAATTTCTCAGCAGGGCCTTAATTTCACCATTCTAGGCAACTGGACTGATGAAGTACATGAAGAAACCCTGACTCAATCACAGCTGTTATCAACATCTCAACCCTTGACAATGCACAAGGACAGTCCTGCTGAAATCTCATCTACTTAACGTGTAATCAGGATTGTGCTGGGTTAACCATTTGAGCCTGACCCTATGGCACTGACTGCATTTTGCACATTTAATAAGGTGATCTGATTGGATGCTTTGCGAGATATCCACTCAGCATTTCCTCAGCAGCTCATCAACTCAACAGTTTGATGAATGAAGAAAATTGACCAGAGTGAAAACTGGGGCTGACTGGTTGGCCTGGAAACATACTGCTTCTGTCATTCAAAGAATAAAGAAGTAGTGTCTCTCTAAAGACAGTGAGGATGTGGCTAAGCTGTTCGGGTGCTAATTTCGGTCACACTGATGTCATAGGTGGACATTGCTAGCGTTGTTTCGACGGCATTTAATAGGTGAAGAAATATGAATGACCTCATACATATGGGATAACTGTCGGGTTTCACCGGTAATTATTCAAAACAAAAGGAGCAACCGCTTCTCTTTTTTTCCAACTCGGACAACAAAATTGGACTCCAAGTTTAACCGAAACAACGCAGTTAAGGCAGAGACTAGTCCTCGCTAGTTAGCGATCTGAGAATATGGGCATGATGGCACACACTGTTTGAGCAGAATGTACGGATAAATAGTTGAGAGAGTAAAGGAGTAAAACACTGCTGCAGCACTCTTTTTACATAAAGACAAAGCAAAAGCTAATTTCTACTGGCACCACAATCAGCAGGTACTCAAATGGCATTGTGGGTAATGCTGGAAAACACTCTGCAGCATGACACGCAAGTGGTGTAATTTTCATGTAACAGCATGGTCTGAAGTGTATTATTCCGCTTATACAACAATTTGCCAGTGATAACAGTTTAATTTATTAAGGAATGACATTTAAACGGTTTATAGTTAGATTTGATGTAGAACGTCCAAGAGACAAGTTAGTTCCTGTTCTCACTTACGTTATAGCCGTGATGGTCATTTTACCAAGAAACCAGAACACAAACTGTAAAGCTTTCTGTAAAGCTGCTTTGTGACACCATTAAAAGCGCTATACAAATCAAACCGACTTCACTAGTTACCGTATTTTCCGCACTATAAGGCGCACCTAAAAGCCTTAAATTTTCTCAAAAATCGGCCGTGCGCCTAATAATCCAATGCGCCTTATGTGTGGACTGAGTTCCAAAATCTGTAAAAATGTTGTGCGACTTTGGTAAACGCGCCGCTTGATTGACTGTCGGACCATTTCCCGCTGACACAGGGACGTAATACATACACTACATACGCTGGCAGTGATAAACCAATCAGAGAACATCACGTAATACGTGCAGTACGTACGCTTACCTCCGCCACCCCTCCGGTAGGTATACTAACGGTATGCTGCAAAACAACATTTGTTGAATAAAGTTCAACTTAACTCACTGTTTTGCTTCCGTTACCTTTTTTTTGTAAACTGTTGTCACGAAGTTGGAGGAAAAAGTAAGTGTAGGAGAACAGTCTTTATTTAAGAACAAAAACAAACGAACACTGCTTAGCATCCCCGGCTAAAGCTAACTATACTGGCTTCAAACAAACAGGCATTCGGCATTCAGACAGACCTTCAAACAAAGAACAATAACGCGCAATGTGCTCTTAGCCCCGAGGGGTTTAAATACCCAACATAATCAAACCAAACACAACACAGCTGGGATATCACCGAATCCAAAACAATTAGTCACGTGTCTAAAGTTAGTTCATGCTGGGGTGCCTTCTGCTGGATGAGGCGTAACAACCATATGTTTTAGCATGCGCCTTATAACATGGTGCGCCTTATGTATCGGTCAAGTACAGAAATATACCCTGTAAGTGAGACTGCGCCTTATAATCCGGTGCGCCTTATGATGCGGAAAATACGGTAATTAAGATTAATTTGCATGTCATTCAGGGTGGCGTTTTCCTTTAATTCTAACTTTACTACCTGCCTTACACAAATGATAGGTTAAAACTGATCTTGGGGTATATTTTGTAGTTATTGGAACAAATGTAATCACAAAAGTGAGTACACCCCTCACATTTTGATAAACATTCGATTTTCATCTTTTAATGTGACAACACTGAAGAAATGACACTTTGCTACAATATAAAGTAGTGGGTGTACAGCTTGTGTAACAGTTTAAATTTACTGTCCCCTCAAAATAACTCAACACACAGCCATTAATGTCTAAACCGCTGGCAACAAAAGTGAGTAAACCCCTAAGTGAAAAATGTCCAAATTGGGCCCAAGTAGCCATTTTCCCTCGCCGTGTCATGTGACTTGTTAGTGTTACAAGTTCTCAGGTGTGAGTGGGGAGCAGGTGTGTTAAATTTGGTGTCATCGCTCTCACACTCTCTCATACTAGTCACTGGAAGTTCAACATGGCACCTCATGGCAAAGAACTCTGAGGATGTGAAAAAAATAATTGTTGCTCTACATAAAGATGGCCTAGACTATGAGAAGATTGCCAAGACCCTGACACTGAGCTGCAACACGGTGGCCAAGACCATACAGCAGTTTAACAGGGCAGGCTCCACTCAGAACAGGCCTCGCCATGGTTGACCAAAAAAGTTGAGTGTGCGTGCTCAACGTCATATCCAGAGGTTGTGTTTGGGGAATAGAAGTACGAGTGCTGCGAGCATTGCTGCAGAGGTTGAAGGGGTGGGGGGTCAGTCTATCAGTGCTCAGACCATACGCCGAACACGGCATCAAATTGGTCTGCATGGCTGTCGTCCCAGAAGGAAGCCTCTTCTAAAGATGATGCTCAAGAAAGCCCACAAACAGTTTGCTGAAGACAAGCAGACTAAGGACATAAATTACTGGAACCATGTCCTGTGGTCTGATAAGACCAAGATAAACTTATTTGGTTCAGATGGTGTTAAGTGTGCGCGGTGGCAACCAGGTGAGGAGTACAAAGACAACTTTGTCTTGCCAACAGTAAATCATGGTGATGGGAGTGCACGAGTGCTGCCGGCACTGGGGCGCTACAGTTCATTGAGGGAACCATGAATGCCAACATGTACTATGACATACTGAAGCAGAGCATGATCCCCTACCTTCGGAGACTGGGCCACAGGGCAGTATTCCAGCATGATAACGATCCCAAACACACCTCCATGACAACCACTGCCTTGCTAAAGAAGCTGAGGGTGAAGGTGATGGACTTTCCAAGCATGTCTCCAAACCTAAACTCTATTGAGCATCTGTGGGGCATCCTCAAATGGAAGGTGGAGGAGCACAAGGTCTCCAACATCCACCAGCTCCGTGATGTCATCATGGAGGAGTGGAAGAGGACTCCACTGGCAACCTGTGAAGCTCTGGTGAACTCCATGCCCAAAAAGGTTAAGGCAGTGCTGGAAAATAATGGTGGCCACACAAAATATTGACACTTTGGGTGCAATTTGGACATTTTCACTTAGGGGTGTACTAACTTCTGTTGCTAGTGGTTTAGACATTAATGGCTGTGTGTTGAGTTATTTTGAGGGGACAGTAAATTTACACTGTTACACAAGCTGTACACTCACTACTTTACATTGTAGCAAAGTGTCATTTCTTCAGTGTTGTCACAAGAAAAGATGTTCTCAAAGATTTACAAAAATGTGAAGGGTCTAACTATCTCTATTAGGCCAGAATAATGCTTTCAAAACATACTAGTGTGGATGAAGTGATATAGAAAGGTTTCACTTTAAAGAATTATTTCCAGGGGCAGGATGATGAAATCATTCATGTATCAGCAAGTTGGGATTGGACGAAGAAGCTGTACGCTTACTCACCGTGCCGTCTGGCATCATCCGTAGACAGGAACCAAAATCAGCCAAGCGGATGTGGCCATTCATATCAAGCAGCACATTATCAGGCTTAATATCCCTGTAAAAGAAGAAGAATGACGTTACAACACAAAAAGTTTCTCTGTTCTCAGTACTAAAGCATTCACTGCATCGAGGCTGACATGTGAGACAAGACCATGTTGTCAAAGCAAATTTGTGATTAAGCCTGTGTGGGCAAAAGGTTCAGTAAATGCCTGTTGTAAACTACTTTCACACATTTACTTTTAGGACACTATCTATTTAAAAGGTGCATTAGTCATTTTTTTCATTACTTGAACAAATAACCATGGAAGATACACTCACCAAACACGGGAGATCACATGGACATGTAGTTTCTACATAGACCCTTATGTAACTAAAAGTAACCATGTTTTTGCCTGAGAAATTGTGTAAGTCAACATGACAGCGCCAGTAACACATGACATGTATAATATGACCTATGACCAGTTGGATTCTACCTACTCTTTCCTGAAACATAATATCTGGTAAAGCTCATATTTCTTTGTCGTCATTGGCACTAGAAATGGTGCAAATGCTGTTAGCATTTCAGGAAGCTGCATTGAGCAGTCAAGACCTGGCAGAGTAAGAAGGAAAAGGAGCTCAGCTGGACCGGATAGGAGTTCAGTACAGGCCATGCCCACTGGTTAACACAGGAAAAGCCCTCTGTACCTCCACAGACCAGTGGCATCGGTGGCCATTTCATTACTCTGACATGCAGCGCCTATGTGCAAGCAAACAAATTCTTGTATACACAGACAAACTCATTCAAATTGAGAAAAACACTAACTACCTGACCTGCTAAGCCCTTCAATGCAAGCAAACCGGTTTTACAAGCAACTGATCTGCTTCTTTACAGTATCCTGTATTTCTCTTTCTCGCTCTCACACACACACACACACACACACAATTTACCTGTGCACATAATTCTGCTGGTGGATCGAGTGAATGGCAAGAACCATCTCTGCCACATAGAACTTGGACATGTCCTCAGGTAACCTGTCCTCGAACTTGCTGAGTAGTGTTAGCAGATCCCCGCCTACATAGTAGTCCATCACCAGGTACTAAAGAACAGGACGTTGCGATTCATTCATTATCTCCATGCGTTATAAATCAGAGAATGAAACAGTCTATGCCACTGCTGAAAACAATAGCACCACTGCAACAGCGTATGAGTATTGTTAATCAGTTTAGGCCATGGATGAATTGTAATTACAGACAGATGGAGATGCTCACCAGGTAATTATCATCCTGAAAAGCATAATGCAGGGTCGTGATCCACTGGCAGTCTCCATTCACCAGAACGTCCCTCTCCTCTCTGAAACAGGCGGTCTACAAAAAGAACAGGAGTGTGACAAATAAAGAGCTATTGTACTTTCTGCCATTCTAATAAACCTTCGCAGGCATGTTAGTGTTACTATAATTTGGGTGGTGCTGTTCTGGGTGGGTTTTTCCTGACCAGCCACCCTGACAAAAGCTCTCCTGATATAGAAGCCTGAGGCTACTGTCAAAGCTCATTGTGCTGAAATTGGGTCAAGATGGAGAAGAAAAACAAACATTTTCATCACTGAACAGGTTTAATCTCGGGCATTGGTTGCATCCTCAGCATTCGGTATCGGTAGCATTAGTACACTTATGGTACATTTACATTACATTTATTCATTTAGCAGACGCTTTTATCCAAAAACGACTTACAAATGAGAGCACACTCATACACCAATGGGAGCAGAGATGCCATGTAAGGTGCTAGCTTGCCATCGGGGGCAACTTAGGGTTCAGTGTCTTGCCCAAGGACACTTCGGCATGGGATCACCCGGGCCGGGATTCGAACCGGGATTCGAACCGTTAGTGGATTAGTGGACAACCCGCTCTACCAACTGAGCCACAGCCGCCCTGATAAATAAATACATTATGTTTGCTTTATCGTATTTTTAAGAAGGTGCTGCTGTATGCGCAAATTTCACGAAGGTCTGTTCAAAATGTAATAAAAGTACATAAAAAGGAGACATTCAAAAGCAAGAAGAAAAAAAGACTTTACCTCAGCCCTCTTCAGCATCTCCCACTTGTTCAGAATTTTCATGGCGTAAATACGCTCTGTGTTTTTCATCTTTACCACAGCAACCTGAAGGAGAAGAAGAAAAACGGGGGTTGAGGGAAGTTAACACATGCTTTAAAAAAAAGAAATCAATTACAAGGCAGCCCAATTATGGTACTAAGAATAATTCTGCATGTTTTCTCATCATTTATTCATCTTTATACATTTGCCCTACTTGGGTTAACATCACTTGGGAAAAGTGCTACTTTCAAAATGCTGTTTTTACTTGTCGAAGCATCTGATACGAAGAACGCACGAACAGGTAACGAGCCTGAAATCTCGGGAAGCGTTCGACATTCAATCACCTGTTAAACACACTGACGCCATGAAACATGACAATAGGACAATGGCTGCGTGTGAAGGTGGATAAAGACTTCCTCTCCAGAGCAGCATATCGGTGAAAGAAAGGAAGAGACAGGGAGGAGAAGAGGGTTGTCACCGACGTTGTGGGCTTGGAATGGACAGACACGCCCTGCATGAATGACGGCATATCAGGGAGAGGGATTAAGAGCGTGCGTTATGAGCGACAGCATGGTGATAACCATACGTCGTAAACAAAAACAGCTACAGGTTGCTAAGGACATGAATTACAAACAAGAGGGAACTGGCGTTAATTTAGGTCTACCTCAGATGCTCCGCCTATGGCTTATAGAGTTTAGTTTGTACACTTAGATGGCTACAAGCTTATAGGATCTTAACGGTTGCAGTATAATTGGTTATTCATTCACTTTGTGTATCGGTGTGATGAAAGACGAATTTGTATACTTAGAACTGAGGTCATGCTTCTTACTCACGACTCTGTGGTCGATTTTTTATGGAAACACCACTAGCACATTTGTACTGAGCAAAAATAACTTCTATCTAGTATAAAACTTTAATCGTTTAAGATTAAAGCCAACAGTGCAGTGTGTCCTCCTAAAAGTTAAAAGAAAACCAGCTTATGCGTAATGTATGTTGGAGACACTGGGGACATGTCCACATGACTTTTTGTTTTGGTTTTGTGCCCAACACTATTTGAAAGCGTAATTTGTTAAAACACTTCAGGTAATAATTTGTGAAAGAAACTCATTCAAAAGCTTTCTAAAAATATCAGTTTATCGCTACATGCAGCGAGGGTGTGCATCTGTATTAAAAAGTCTCTCTCCATGATAAAACCCACGTGTGTGAACCAAGGATACATCACTACCGATAGTAATATCAGGTATCAATCAGAAATCGCACTCATTTATTCGTACTTGTAAACAATGCTACAACACTGGATGCATTTCACGGTTAATGATGCCAATCAAAACAAAGCGGACTGTAAACTCTACTGTCAAAATATCTATAGGAGGAACTACAGCATCTTCCCACAATTAAAAAAAAAAACCTAAACCCATTATGCTGTTTAAACACCATCTTCAATAGAGCACGTGAGGGTGGATGACCTGAGCATGCTGAGCAGTTTCAGCAAATGTTGTCTTAAAACATAAATAAATAAATACATTTTTTAAAAAGGTGCACCAGTTGCTGGGAAACGCATGCACACAAAGGTATTCGCGAGAGCACTTCAGTTCTGCAAACACTGAGCACAGAGACATGGGTGCTTCACATTACTGTGCTGCAAGTTTATTTACATTAATCTACAATCCTAGTATTCTTGCATGCGCTGTAATAAAAAGGCAGAGGTGTTGTACCAACTTTTAAATAGCCAAATTAATTGCCATGCTCTCTGGTTGATGTTTTATTATTATTTTTTTAAATCATCTAACAACCTCCCGCAATGGGCAACACAATGTAGGTGAGGTCATCCATAACATTCTAAAGGGCTTCCAAAGCCATCATGTCCTTATAATCGAGGAGTTTTATTAGCGCAGTGCACGGTACTTCTCGAAACTGGTTTTTGGAAACCAGTAATATTAACAGCTGGTCAAAAAAACGAGGCAGATCACGTTTCTGTTCTGAACATTGGTCTTGATTAAATATGCTCTATGCGTAATGAATCACTGGGAAGTTTTGAGAGAGTCATGATTCATTCATTTTTATCTTTGCTTGTTTAGTAATTACTAAGGTAATATTTAGGACATGAGATTAAACATTTGTTTAGGATAAGTTTCTTCCTTGTCAATACAAGTTCCTGTCATTTACAAATTTACTCTGCTGTCTCGCATGGTTACTTTTCTTTTTGATCTGCAGACTCGCTGTTCTTCACGTGTGTGAGGTCATGTGGTTCAACGTCTATGGCCATTGGTTATAGCAAATAACCAGGACTAGTGGGTTTATTTAATATTTGCTAATATTTAATAAGAGTTTTTTGCGAGTGTTGCAGTCAAAAGTGTTTGATTTCGCTGCAGCTTTATTCAGAATTTTTTTTGTAAAAGTTTGTGTGCGCTTTTTTTTTTTTGCAGAAAGCTACTTGGAGAAATTGTTCTGCGCGCTCCTTCGCAGTGATGTTTGTTGGTAAATGAGACCTTTTTAGCTGTACTCATGTTAGACACACGTGAATCAAAGAGGGCTTTAGCGGAATGCGCATTGTGATGACATCATATGACGCGTCTTGGTCAAAATCTGCAGCAATTTTAAAATAAAATCACAAGCTCCTCTAAGTATTTGGAGGATTTGTTAGATTTTGCGTTAATTTCTGCGATTGCAAAAGCGCCATCATGGATGGACTGGCAAAAGCTGCAGGTTGGACACTTGAAATGGAATTGCACGGAGAAATGTATCGAGATGGATTGAAAGTGGATTTTTAAAAAAGTTCACAGCAGCATGAAGGTTCTTAATTTTGTTTGAAATAGTGGCGAGTGAACATTTTGAAGGCCAGACAAACAAAAGTTCTTCCTGTGCGATGAGTTGCAGATATCTAGAAACGCAGGTCACTTTTGAAAAGTCTAGCACTAGTCGATCACGTCATTGACCTACTCTTATGTACAGTGCCTTGCGAAAGTATTCGACCCCCTTGAACTGTTCGACCTTTTGCCACATTTCAGGCCTCAAACAAAGATATAAAACAAATTTTTTGTGAAGAATCAACAACAGGTGGGACACAATCATAAAGTGGAACCAAATTTATTGGATATTTCAAACTTTTTCAACAAATAAAAAACTGAAAAATTGGGCGAGCAAAATTATTCAGCCCCCTTAAGTTAATACTTTGTAGAGCCACCTTTTGCTGCGATTACAGCTGTAAGTCGCTTGGGGTATGTCTCTATCAGATTTGCACATCGAGAGACTGAAATTTTTGCCCATT
>JAFFST010054287.1:729761-741480 GCA_022414735.1 Noturus placidus
TCCATCAAAACAGATTATATAAAATCTACTTATATATAACCTAAACTATAGAGTAGATAAATCATTAGACCTGGTCTCCTCCAAAATGGGGAAGGGGGGGAGGGTGTGCCACATGATGGGGCTTTAGTTACAAAAGGTTGAGACACATTAAAGACCAGTTAGTTAGCTGATGGTTATTTGTAATGGAAACCATTAGAATTTCTGTAATGGTTTCTATTGTGGGTTTTTTCCAGCTGGGATTTCAAGCTTAGAGAATGCTTTCACAAAAGCAAAATGATGCTGTCCAACAATAACAGACGTTTTACTCTTAAAATGAAAGCGTTCTTAAAAGTCCAAAACAGTCTAAAAGGTTTCTGACTCTTTTTTGATCCGTCAAATGAAATAAGCCACATCCTTAACCAGGGAAAGGCCGCATGGATGAGTAATCCAGGGAAGGAGAGACTGCTAAAAAGAGCTTGAGGAGCGTGCGTGCGCGTTTGACAATGTATTATCTGTGAAGGGAAACACTATTTTTGTAACCAGCTCTCCTTTGAGACGGTGTTCATTTCCTGAGCCCTTCCTGAAAGCTGCGCTATCCTGCCCTGTTTCCTGTGCCACTACTGGCACTCGTGCTAGCATTGTAAAGTGGGAAAAATCTGGGCTGAAGTGGTCCGAATCGTTTAACAGTGTCAGACGTACAACATTGTATATATGGTCCGCACTGTACTGTATGGTTATGCCTGAATAAGGCGATTTCATGAGAGAAATATGTGAAAGTGCTTTTTAACAGTAAACACTGATAACTCCACTGGCTGATGATGTCAAACTGTTCGGTTAGCTTTCCACTCTTTACTGAGTCACATAACATGCACGAGGTCCAACACGTCCTTCCACAACAACCGTCTGACTCCAGACTTACCTCTGCAGACTAACAAACAGGCTGAAGTGTGTGAGCAGGCATTTATAAAAATGAAAAAAAAGTAAGAAAGAGGCTTTTCGTGTAAAGAATTTAAGCTAAGAGCTAAGTGAACATGGTTAATTTATTGCGAGCGTCATTTCGAATCCAACCTGATTGTCACGGGGCTACGCGTCTGTAACAGCTCATTTCAGAATGATTTTGTCTCAGGACTGTTAAAGCTCAAATGCGCAGCGGTGTGAGCTGAACGTTTCTCGGACTGTCTGATTTCATGCCTGCTTAGTCTTACACTGGGAATTAAATTGAACAGTGAAAGAATTTAAACTGGCAACACTAAAATTTATTTTTTTTCCAAAATCGGGAAAAAAAAAAAAAAAAAAAAACACTGAAGCAAAGCATTTGGCCGAGCGGATTTAGACTGGAAAGAAAACTGAAACAGCCGAGGCGAGTTGTAATCTGGTGCTGTACTGATGATCTGTTTTTCTATGCTTTCAAATGAGGTTCATAGAAAGGCTAATACAGAAGACGCAGAAAAACAGAGTGGGACAGAGAAACCCGAGCTAGCCTTTCATCCATCAATCAAGTGAGAATCGGTGAGCAGGAGAAAGTGTGTGTGTGCTTTGTGTAAACGCTGCCCCGACCGTGGGCCTGTAGTAAAGGTACTGGAGCGGTGCATTCCACAGTTCAACAAACGATCCATCTGAAACACCCAGATCTGTCCTGTCCCAAAAACAGCACGGTAAGGCCAGGCCGGGTCCCTGGTGAACGGACAGGACGAAAGAAGAAGAGAAATAAGGCAAAGGAGGAGGAAAAGGACAAGGAGAGGAAGGAACGAGCTCGGGGCTGTAGATAAGAGCTTTGCAGGACTGCTAAACCGCTTGCTGTTTCAATAACAACAGGGTTTTTCTTGGATATGTATATGCCATGTAATAACACCGCAGAACTGATCAGTATGTGGGATCTCGCATAATCTCTCAGAAGGAAGATGTGGAGTGTAGTCTTTGGAGATGGGCTACGTGTGATGAGAGTTCAGGTCGGCTTACCTCTCCGAAGGCGCCCCTGCCTATCACCTTGAGCATCTCAAAGTCGTCCCGGTGGAGACGCATGTCTTTTACATTAGTGGTGAACGGCTTCACTGCAGAGAGACAAAAAGAGAGAAAGTGAGGATATTAATTAACACTGTGTCCATGTATCATAAAACACCTCTTTTTTAATTGTCCCCCCCCATTCATTATAAAGAGTTACTGTACATAACCATTTGCCTATCAGTTTACCACCATTCCAGAACATCACAATGTTCTCTATAATTACATTTATTCACAATTAACAATACAGTTATTCATGCTCTGGATATAAGCTTAAAGCTGCGACACACATACTTGGGGAATTTCGCAATCTCTGGCAGAAAAACACTATTGCGAAGTGGTCAAGTATTAACTGCGCTGTGTGGAGTGAAAGGACTGTTCCAGGTCCCGTCTCAAACCACATCAACACCAACAGTGAGACATACTATTAAGTATAGTATTTTGCCTTTTAGGACCGACCCGAGCAAATGAGACACAAAGGATTATTATTAGGCAATTATTAAGCAGGTTATTATGTAATTGTCTGCTAATGTTGTGGTTTCCTTTCCCCCTCAGGATTACAGAACCGGTAAGAGAATAAAAAAATAAATAAATATTGAAAACAAAATTACTGTGCACGTGAGTGTGTGAGTACTACATGAACAAGCAAAAGATTACACAAGAGCCTTTAACATTTGGCTGTCTTTTAGCAAGCATGGTTTTCGCACAGGTCTGTGGTGCGAGTTTACTCTCTCTCTGCAAGGCTCAGGGTGTCAGATCCATGCTGCCTGAGCTAGCTGGCCAATTTTAGCTCACCAATAAACTAATTTGTTTCAGTGTGAGAAACAAAATAAACTTAGCTGATCACTTACACTGTGTATTTTTATTATCTGATCAGTTTCTGTGTGTTCGGTTATCCAATTTTCTGTAGATAGAAGTTTCTGTAGATAACTTCTTTCATGCCACAGGGCAAATCTTAACTGGGGTATGAGGTGTGTGATGTGCTATGGATGTGTATTATTACTAATACAGAATCGTCTCTCCAACTCATAGAAACTCAGGAACATTTTACTGAGTAAAATGTAGAAATTGTTCATCTAAAAAAATTAATTCCCATCTTAACCAACCTCCAGAACAATGATCAAGATCAGCATGTGAGAATACGTGACACTGCAATTTGACAAAATGTTTAAAATGTTGATGAGAGTCTTATTTAAAAACTACACAGTTTAAAGAACAAAGAAAATGAATCCCGCATCCACAAGCACTCCTCCCTTGTCTTTTACAAGGCACGGCAGGGGGTTTGGCAGCCGCCCAAGCCGAGGCTTAGCTGGCCTGAAGCGTTCACCATATGAGGACATGTACAGGGTCTTGTGCACAAAAGACGTTTAGCGCTCCTAAAGCCATGGACTTTAAACGCTGGCCTCGCTTTGCCCCACAGCCTTGACCCTTTATAGGGGGAGGGGCTTTTAGTGCATCGTGAAAAGAGCATCATCTGCTTTTTACGTGGAGAACCAACGCATGAGCCGAGCACTTGGCACCAAGTTTTAAAGTCCGTAATCTACAGCACACACACGATTCTCACAGATTTACAGCATCGGTGCCTGTATCTAAAGCTAAAAACACTACCACAAGGCATTTCTATTTAACAACAGAGAACCTCTGCAGTTTTGTGAAGCACTGCTTTTGAAGGCGTTTCAGTTCTCATGTAAGTTTGCGTTTAAAAATTCTAAAAATGGACAAAAATGATCACAATTAGTTCAACATTTACACACGGATGCAGTTTTATAAAAGTGTACAGTACTCCATGTAAAGACACTGAAATCCTGCAAGGATGAGGGGGGTGAGATCAGACACGCGAATCTGGCACCGTTACCATAACCATATCTTATCGGTGATGTCCAAAAGATTAAGGTCTGTGGGATAAGTTGAGGGTCATATTTTTCTGGACGCACTCTTCACGGCTGGAATTCGGTTCTTTAATATCGCTGGAGGTATCCTAGATGTAATCTGATAATCTGCTCCGCATGAATAATGCAACATGTCTGTTATCAGCACAAGTCATCTCGTCATCTCAGTTACAACGAGGTGGCAAAAGCGTGTGAAACCGACACAACACAAAATGAACACATCTCCTCACAGAAGTCCGAGATCTTTTTTGGCTGAGTAAGGTCCCGGTGGAACGGAGAAATGACTGCTGTTTCAGCAGCTGCTTCAGTTTCTCCAAAACAGGCCGATTCACACTCATGCAAATGCAAACCAGAGAAAAGACACAAAAGCCTATTTTCCAACGTAGGGCTGAATGGTTACAGCGCTCATCCATTCGAACCATGATTGTTTCGTGTTCATTATTTCAGTTGTGGTTGGTTTTTCCATATTGTGCAAAGCTCAATCTGAAACAGAAACTATTATCACGACACAAATGCAGCACCAAAGTCCTATGTAATAAATAAAAATAAAATCTGTCAAAATAAATTGACAAGTATTGGTGTATACCCTTCCAGTTTTCAGTCAGTACTGTAAGATGACAAAGAGGCTAAAGCTGTCAAAGCAGCACCAACTCCGGTCTAACTGAAATACTTACCCATTTAAAGCCAACCAAATCTGTAGTTTGATTACTGAACTAGATTACTGGAAAGATGGACATACAGCTATCCGTCCAACAGTCAGTACGTTTACATGGACAACAATAATCTGATATTAACCCGATTAAGACAATACTCTGATAAAGAAACCACCATGTAAACAGCGATGTCTGATGACTAATTCGATTAAAGTCATACTCGATGTAAACACAAATTGAATTAAGACATGGAGTATTCCTGTTTTAGTCGCATCATGGAAGTGCATTACAGACATGTACACACCTTAATCCCACTATTAACGTCATGTGGGAGTTTTCACCACATTTTCGATCTATGTTCTATAACATGTAACACAGGAAGCAACTCATGTAAACACCTTAATCACAAAATTGTCTTATTCAGAATAAGGTCAATAATTACATTACAGCTGTCCATGTAAACGTGGTCAGTGAGTTTATGCTACTGATATCAGGTCATTTGTCAAAACATAAATATAGTCAATCTGCTTTATGTAATATGAATTTATTCAAAATTGCAACACTTTAACATGAGCAATGATTCAGATTATAATGAACAGCTTTTTAATGGCTAAAGACGCTTGAAGTAATGGTCACCTTCATGGTATGTCTTCCATTCCTGATTATGACATTAAGTGTCTGATAAATTGAGAGGCCTGCTGTTGAATTTACATTACAATCGTGTGATGTAAAAGTTATCCACAGTGTCTTGGTCTTTCCTTAATGGAGACCAAATGTCAAAGGAAAAGCAGGGAAAATATTTACTTTGCCAGTCATGGTATGAATCAACCGTTCACCCTAAAATGTTAACCATACTGCCTCGACCCACCGCAATGACTGGACACCGGCCTGAGTCAAACAAGCCCAGCTCCGAATGAATGCAGCACTGGAAGTATGGAAATGATCCAACTACATGCCTCTCTGAAATAAACGTTTGTGTGCAGAGTTGACATTTGCCTGCGCCTGGAGACACTACAATCATTACAACGGAGAGAGTGAGAGTGACCACAGGAGGGAGAACCTACTTCATCCCAAAACACATATAACCAAGAGAAGATTAACAAGCCAGGAAATGAGAAGGCCTTCTTTGTCCACCACAGGACAGTGTGAGGAGGAAACAGTCCTCAAACATGGACTAAGAGTCCACACTGTTTTTCCTTCACCAATGGTTCAAAAGACGACGAACATGTAGGGCACTGACCATGACTGCAGCTGAAATAATATTTATTGCCAAAGTAATGGCTGGAACTTTTTATAAAAATGCCTACATCAGCTCTGGAATTACAGAAGACGTGTGGGATAAGATAAAGTGATATACATATATAAATAAATAATATACACACAAATTAAATACGTTTTAGTTCAAATAAAAATATTTCAATTGATGTTGAAATATTGATAAATCAAAAGCAATTCACTAAATAATGCTATAAGACGACTAAACAGCAGCAAATAATTTTAAAAGTCCTATTTGTGTTCAGGTCTGTGCAAGACACGGTTCATTCTGGGAGGTTGAAGAACTTATTAACCAAAATGTTGTGCCACCCTTTGTGCTTCCAATCTTCAGAGGGTATCATGTGATCTAGACTGACTCATAAAATAACTTCTTTTATTGTTTGCTTTTATGTCCTTCCGGTCATGCTCACGTGACCGCAACACGACTGCAGCTGGAGTGAAGGCATATTGATTATTACTTTAAAGTGCCATGGAGAGCAGTGTGCGTTTAAGGCAACCAGACGGCCATAACGTCATGGTCGTTCTGACAGCAATTTCCCATCAAATAACATTAGCACAAAACTGATTTGCTCAACAGTGATGCATTTAGTATTTCGACATTGAAAAAAATTCCAGCACCCACTACTACCCACTTCTTTGGATTAATGTGGCACAGGTCTTGAAATGGCTAACAGGACCAAAGCAGTATTATACACGGCAATATTCCAGCAAATGTCTGCCAACAAAAACAGGCTATTTATCACCATTTTTTGTAAGATAAGATTGTGTACAAAAACACTGGTTCCATTTTAAAGAATGCTATCTTGTAGAACAATATTCTCAATCGGCAAGTTATCATTGAAAAGCACATCTGTCTAGAATTTTTAGTTGATAAAATCTTTAAATTACATGTGAAATGAGCTTTAGACAGAAAGGAACAAGTAGCAGGAACTCGACTGAGAATTCAGCTTCAGAGCTCCTTAAGTGGTGCCTCTTCCTCACCCCCCAAAACACTTCTTGTATTTCGTGATGCGGGTCATTGGTTTCGCAAAAAGTGTGTCATAGAATTAAACATTACATGTGCAGAGAGACAGCAGTAAGCACAGACAGTGCGCACATATCAAATACCTGATTCTCTGACGAGAACGGTCATAAAGTGTCGTGAGTAGAAATGATTAAAATGACAAAAAGTGATTTATTCAAAAAAAATCCCATACTACTAATACCTTCATGTTGCAAATGTATTGAACATTCATTTTTAACAGGGTTAGTTCAACGTTCATTTGATTAGATTTTTTTTAAGCTTTACATCTCTTAGCTGTGTTGAGGAGTCAATATGTCAGATACACATTCATGCTAATTTCCCATCATTTAACTACATAACAGCATGTTAGCTTTATGCTAAAGCAATTTCTTAGTTGTTAAGTTGGTCCTCTTTCAAACCAATGCATTCCCTAGAATTGAAGTGAATTCAGCAAAAGATAATCTTTCTTGGTGAATCGAGTGTGTTCCATTTAAGAGCCGTTTGATGAATAAACATAAAAAGAACAATGATTACATCTTGATAGAGCCTGTTAAAGGGCAAAAAATGGAAAACTTAAGTTAGTAGACAACAATATCTTTAAGAAAAACTCATGTTTTCCCTGTGCTTGATTTTGTTAAAAATATTTTTTATTTATTTATTTTAAAAGTGCACTAGGGTTTCATGCCATGAAAATTTCAAACTGAACATCTAATTAACAAACCTGGACTTGGGAAGTCTGTAATATGTAGTCTTCACCTTCACAGTTTTTCTAGAGTCTGCCCTAGCAATCACAGCTATAAACCCATCCTACCCATCTTTTATTCTCAGAACAAGAATAAATGGAAGCCTGAGCATTGGGCAACATAAGGATAATACAACAAGAGTTCTTGCTAGCTGTTTTGACAACCCAAATTACTTTCCTCATAGTTTCATTTTCCATACTTCCCCATCATAACGTGTCTCACCCACAGTGTATATTGAAATGCTGTTACTTCTGCTCTAGTCTGGGTGTTAAATAAGTGAGCATGAGCCATGGGAGTGGCCCACAGAGCTGGAGTCCCAACCCTGAGGTGGGGTAGCTTAGCTAAGAGAGCCACCGCACCTGAGAAGCATGCTTCGACGACTGGCACACCCAAGTTTAAATATCACATCATAAATGTTTTGCAGTTACAGAATAATCGGAACACTCCTCATGGGTGCGGCTTGCATCAGTCTACTAAAAGTAAATATAGTCACCTTCGAGAGAAATGTTCAAGAAAAAAAAAAAAAAACAAGCAGAGACTCACCAACATCATCGGTTGTTGATGAAATGACTACTACAGCTAGCTCAATTATGCAAGCCATTTACTGGAATGACCTCATAACTAAAAACACAAATATAGCTCAGAAAGGGGAGTAGTAATACAGATGAGCAGTTGTATAAAGCAAGCCTGCAGTGGCAGGGGCTTATTAAACATTAATAGGGATGTTTGTGAAAGGACAAGGAGTGGAGGCTGGTATGAGTGCTCAGGCTGGTAGAGGAAACAGGACAGGGTAGCTTGGCTGGTAAAAGCATCAGGGCTCTTCACAGGGTTAATCTATTATCCTGCACCAGCTGCGATACACACACCCTGCCCCCACCAATCTAGCCATTTACAGGCAGCTCCCTGCTGCCCCTGTTCTACTGCTACCAAGGTACCACAGTGTGCTTTACCAGAACCGGACAGAAAGGACCAGGCACGGTTTATGACAGACAAAGCTGTGTCTCTGAAATGGCAGGATGTGACCTCTGGGATTTTCTCCGGGGGTCTCTAAGGGGAAAACGGATAACTTTCCACATGGACCAGCTGAGGAATGAGTCAGTCATCTGAGGGTGAGAGGGTCAGGGGAAGGCTTGTCTTTCAGGTCTTGATCTCACATGACACAGGACACGAGGCACAGCCCTTCGGGAAACCATTAACCAAAAATGCCATTAAAAAGCCAGCTATGCTACATCCTCTTGGACAAAATAAAAGCCAGGAAGACACAGGCGGAGCACCAAAAAAATTGCCAGATACTTACTCTACAGCCCCACAGGCTGTCCGGGTGGCTCGCCGCATGCACTAATCTCGATAATATAATGAATTACTGCAAGACATTCTTTACTTGAATGCTAAGCGCCGCTAATTGCATTTGAAGAGTACTCTAAGCAGTGCTCCAGCTATATGCTGAAAGAGAGCTTCAAAGTAAAATGGTGTGCATCAGGATTGGGATCCTGTGGGACCTGTGGCACCCAACAAATTTCTCGCAAGAGCAGAGTTAGTTTTTGCTTCCTTGAGGGCTGGATCAGGTGGTGAGATATTGTTTATATTTTTGACAAACTGAACCAACCAAGTTTGAAAGAAAAATACAGCTGGCATGAGCAAACAATAATAAATGTGGAAGTAGGCAGGACTGGTCAAACCAGGGCTTCTGCCGGTTTCAACAAGTTAAATGCAAGACTTTTAAAGTCCTTTTTAAGACCATTAGGAAAGCTATTTAAATGTCCATGTTAGTCCACACACAACATCGCAACACACTGGGCGTGCTCTGCTCAATTCTGACTGGGCTGCACAGTTGCATGAGTAGTTATGGGTTCTGTTTTATAATAGCATGAACAATACAATTCAAACTATTTTAAAGACCTGTCAAAAATCTATTTAAGATATTTTAAGGCATTTTAATGCCTAAATTCTGATTATTGGATTTTAAACTTTTTAGGACGTTTTAAGGACCCGCAGAAAGTGGGATTGGTGTCTGCAGGAGTCTGCAGGAGCTGGCGGGATTGGTCAACAGTGTCTGCAGGAGCTGGCGGGATTGGTCAACAGTGTCTGCAGGAGCTTGCGGGATTGGTTAAGGGGAGTACAAAACAAGCAAGAGCCGGACTGAAGAAAGAAAAAAAAAAAAGTCATGCACACCTCTACTTCAAAGTCAGCATATTTTCATAGTCACACAGGTAAAATTAGTTCTCTCAGATTAAAGAGTAGCAAAGCCAATGGTGCATGACTACAGCCACAATACATCTTTAAACTAAGAATTAGCTTTCCTCATTGATGCAGATTTCCTAACCACAGACCCTGGTTTTGAATAGCACAAATAACTTCCCTTCCTCAAGATATGAACTTCTGCTTCTCCTTTCTGTGGGCTGAAAGGCAAAGGCATGACCCTGACAGTAAGTCCCAAAGCCCACAGCCATTCCCATATCCTGACCTAAGTCACCAACTAAAGCTAGACAGATGTTACTATAGCAATTATTTATAGCAGACAAATGTATATGCACTAACTGTTCCTCAGTGGTGGAATGAACTTCCAACCTCAATCAGGACTGCAGATTCACTCACCATCTTCAAGAAACAGCTAAAGACCCACCTCTTCCGTCAACACCTAACCAACTCCTTAAAAAAAAAAAAAAACACTTACACCTCTACTCTGCGCACGTTGCATCTTCTAGTACTCAATTAATAGATCTTGTATAGTAGCACTACTTGTATTGTTCCCTGCTTGATATCACTTTGCTTGTATCTTTCATTTGTAAGTCACTTTGGATAAAAGCGTCTGTTAAGTGAATAAATGTAAATGTAAATATGCAAAGCAAAAAAACACCAAAAATCCAACAAAACTGCTTCTTTTCAGAGCACACAGACCAAAAGTTCCACCACCATCTGGTCACATTATAGTGAGACACTATTTTATGTAACACTTTGAAGTAGCGAATAACCTTTGCTCTATAGTTTGCTTTGCAATTACGTCATTGTTCTTTAGTCCTTTAGTATAGCCGTAGGGCGGTATGGTGGTGCGGTGTGTGTTATTGCTGCTTCACAGCTCAAGGGTCCCTTATTCATTCCAGACCTCTGTGTGGAGTTTCACATGTTCTCCAGTTTCCTCCAACTGTTAGTGGGTGGACAGACTATTGGTTCTTCCCAGGTGACAATGCCCCATCCGCACTAATTAGTCGCCACTTATTGGCAAATTAAGTAAAAAACACTATGTAACTCAGCTGCTGCTATGACCTTCACAGTCACCAGATCTCAACCCAAATGAACATGTATGAGAATTCCTTTTGCATGACGTGTCGTTTAGTCATGTCTAAACAGCGGACAGTATATCTTTTGGAGGAATGTACATTAATACATAATGCACATTAATGCATTTGTGTGTATAAATTGGATGATGGATAAAATATCATCCTAATCTATTCCATGTCATAATGTCATTGTGATGTCCATTAATTTCATTGCATCTTTGCGACTGTGGCTCAGGTGATTTAAAGCGGGTTGTCCACTAATCCCGCCAACTCCCGCAATTATTAACCGGTGTTCATACTAGCAAGCAACAAAGTGAAAGGAGGCCATTAATTTTCTACATGCGTATGTTACTAAGATTTTCTCAATTCTAGTCAAATAATGTACGATACCTTAAAGCGATAAATTCAAACAACTGGCTTGCATGATTCGTCAAACCAATCCTACAGTGCATGATGTTCACATTCCTTCAGTTCCCTACTCATAACTTAGTTCGTACCTGCAATCAGGTCCCATTTACTGTTTGCAAACATAGAAGAATAAACTTGTTTTAAGGAAACCGTGGTTTCTTCTTATCTCGTCGTATACAACCTCCCGTTAAATGTGTATAGACACACGTTCAGGAAAATAAAACTTGGAAGGAAGTAGAAACTTGGAAACGGATCGTAATACAACTAGGCTAGGAAAAGAAAATAAATAAATAAAAACTTTAAAAGCATCACATCGCCAAAAATAACTTGCATCAGATTTAAAAAAAATTGTACCATTTACTGGATGTTTTACAGTCTGGCAAACTAGCATCATGCTAAATCCATGGTATTAAACCTGCACCAGTATGAATATATATATATATATATATATATATATATATATATATATATATATATATATATATATATA
>JAFFST010054287.1:754235-767750 GCA_022414735.1 Noturus placidus
TTTTTTTTCCATCTTGGATGCATGTAAATCTATTGTATGAGACCTTTAAAACAAAATTTCACGTTTCAAAGCCAGAACAGGTGCGCTTTAAAGTTGAAGATTCACATTGCAGTACAGGGAGTTCTGGACATGAAAAATACTCATTTGCCGGGACTAATTCCCGGCCCACATGACTCCGCATGCCCAAGTGTCCTTGGGCAAGACACTGAACCTCAAGTTTCTCCCGATGGCAAGTTAGTGCCTTGCATGGCAGCTCTGCTACCATTGGTGTGTGAGAGAATGAGACGTATTTTGGATAAAAGCTCTATATAAGTGCGCCATTTATTTGATGGATGACCGCTATGAGCGAAACCCCGAACACAAATAGGTGCACTCTGTCCAATGACTGGACAGTTTACTCACATGTGACTTGCAAGAACATTTTGGTAAGCTTTGAAATGCTGCCTTGCGAAAGAGAACCGAGCCAAAGAAAAAAAGCAACATTGTAATGAGAGGAACGTCCTTAACAACAGGCACCACAATGCATCCTCTATGCCATGGGTTCCCAGCTCTGCTTCTGGAGTACCCCGTGTCCTGAACATGTTAGTGCTTTCCGTGCTCCAACACGCCCACTTCAACCTAGACAAGGGTGTTAATTAGCTGATTAGGTCAATCAGTGAGCATGGAAAACACTAATGTCCAGGACAGTGACTAATCTAGGACCAGGTCTGGGCTCCTCTGTGCTGAATCTACAATTTGCTTCATTTTTTCCCCCTAATGACTCCAGCCAGGAAGTGAATGAGCCAGCAGCAGTGTAAGCACAAGCACATAGACCGACTTCCTGCCTCCTGGAACCCGAATCCCACTCTCAGCTCTCAGCGAGCGACAGGGACGCAACCTATCGTCTGTTCGAGATGGGTTCCTCAAGGACACCAGAGCTCTTTTCTGGAGCAGACACACTGGGCTGTAATCTCATTACTGATGATAATGAAACACTCACAGCAGAGAATCCTCTCATTGTACTGCCTGTCCCATTCAGACATGTTAGTTGCCCCTGGGTCCAGTCTGAAGTGGACTTTGACAAAGTGTTTAATAAACACGGAAGAGTTCAGAGCAAAATAAAAGAAGGTGGAGGAGGTATGGGAACAGCATTACTATGGCGATGTTAATTATTCAGCGAGCCACAATCTATTTATACATAGCTACATTTACATTTATTCATTTAGCAGACGCTTTTATCCAAAGCGACTTACAAATGCACACTCACACACCAATGGTAGCAGAGCTGCCATGCAAGGTGCTAGCTTGCCATCGGGGGCAACTTAGGGTTCAGTGTCTTGCCCAAGGACACTTCGGCATGGGATCACCCGGGCCGGGATTCGAACCGCCAACCCTACGATTAGCGGATTAGTGGACAACCCGCTCTACCGACTGACCCACAGCCGCCCTGAATTTGCTAGATTTGTGTTGTTCTAAGGGGGCGAATTCTGATCGACCTCGGACAGGAAGTGGTCGTATCCGTCGATTCAGCGCCGTCTCAAGTTCTCCTGACATTAAGTCACCAGTTTAAAATGAATGCAAGTCGGGATAAGAGAAGGTTAGAGAACCTAGTGAGTAGACTGCTGATAAAAGCTGCACGAGGAGGATTTTACACTGGAATATGTAAGATCTCAGATGAAGCATCATGACAGCAATGTGCTGAGGTTTGCCTGGACATCAGAGACACAGAGCAGTAATAATAATAGTAATAATAATAATAATAATAATAATAATCAGTAGTCACATAGGTTTTCAGTGTCAATCACAACCACTTACCCCATTCTAAAAACTCGGTCACGTGTTTCTCTCGTTTCAAGGGTGAACTGCTGCATTCGTTGTATAAGCAGATGAGGATATCCAGCAGGGTCTCCACACTCAGGGAGCTCGGGCTCTTCTCATGACCATCCAGCAGCAACTGCTCCAACTTCTTGAGGCGCACCTTCGCCGACATTTTTGTATCAGCGGCCTGACCACTCTTCCCTACCGCAGGACAAAGATAATAATAATAATAATAATAATAATAATAATATTAATAATGGTCGTGGTAATCCTAATAAAAACAAAACGCCTTCTTTCCCGCAAAAGGGATTACCGGCGACTACGGGGCGAGAGAAAAAGAAATCTCTGCTGGGCCGAGGTGGAGCTCTGAAGTCCCAGACTCCAACTTGCTAGCTAGCTAGCCATTGAGTTAGCTAGCTAGCACAACAAGCCTAACATTCTGCTCGGGTCGCTCGAATCGGTCGGACCCGCTAGCTAGCAGCGTGCTAATTCCCGAGCCGTCCGAGTTCAGGCTCCAGGCCCCGCCGCTTCCATTCCTGCGTCGGCTTTTCCTGCCTAACGTGAATCCGCACACTTCTCACTCTGATGCAAACACGGACGGGAGGCTTGTTCTATCCCGTCGAATATCAGCTTGGCCGGGCGTCCATATTCTCTCCTCGTGAATATCCCGAAAAGTACTTTCTCTAGTTAAAAGACGCGAAACCACTCCACGCGCTGTGGGAGTCGGGTTTGTTGGGTTTGTTAAGTCTGTAATTCTCTCAGCGTTAGCCGGGGAGCTTGTCTGTTAAGCCGAATGTGGCTGCACACTCGCGGCCAGCCTCGTCTCGCTCGCTCTCCCAGTAAAGAATCCAGACCCGGGACACCGGAGCTCCACCCACTCATACCGGAAAAGCCAGGCAGATGTGACGTCATTGCTTGAGTGACACATACTGGGAGCCGGCTAGTACTGACCTCATCGCCGGCAAGCTCCCTCTATATTCCACCACCCTTCTCTGTCATCCACTCAGAAATCATGTTTCCTGTGCGGGATTTTTATTTATTATTTATTGCTCCTTGATATATGCTTCCTTAAAAAAAGTAATCTATAACTCTTTTTTAAAATAAAAGTATGATATATATGTATATATTTGTATTAGTATATTAGTATAATATAGGCTATATTGGCATGGCGGGCTCACACATCAGGGATTGGGGGTTCGACTCTCGCCTCCACCGTGTGTGCGGAGCTTGCATTTCCTTGGCGTTTCCTCCGGGAACTCCGGTTTCCATAGTGTGTGAATGTGTGTGGCTTGCGATGGCACCCCATCCAGGGTGTCCTCTGCCCAGTGCCCCGAACTCCCTGTGATAGGCTACAGACTCCCCTGTGACCCTGTTTAGGATATGCGGTATAGAAAATGGATGGATAAGTATCCATTAGGGGCGCACGGTGGCTTAGTCGTTAGCACGTCCGCCTCACACCTCCAGGGTCTGGGGTTCGAGTCCCGCCGTGTGTGTGGAGTTTGCATGTTCTCCCCGTGTGTTTCCTCCGGGTACTCCGGTTTCCTCCCCCAGTCCAAAGACATGCATGGTAGGCTGATTGGCGTGTCTAAAGTGTCCGTAGTGTGTGAGTGTGTGTGTGTGTGTGATTGTGCCCTGTGATGGACTGGCACCCTGTCCAGGGTGTACCCCGCCTTGTGCCCGATGCCCCCTGGGCTCTGGGTTCCCCGTGACCCTGAAAAGGAGTGAGCGGTTGAAGATGGATGGATGGAAGTATCCATTAGTGTATATATAGTGTATAAATTAGTATATAACATATAGAGTAATTAGTATATATTCATAGCATATATGTAAATAGATATACCAATGTTTACAAAACGCAGCTTATTACATATAAATTATGTTATGAATTCTAACATATAAAGTATGTTAGACAGGGGCAGAGATAAGGGTTGGGTGGGCATGGCCACCCCAGAACTGAAAAGGTCCTTGTTCAATTAGAATTTTGAAAAACACGGCTCTATTCTGTCATGACGATGTATTTAGCGATTATGTGATTCCTAGCGACTCGTTCATCATTTACACACAATGGGGTCCAAAAGTCTGAGAGCATTAGTGAAAATGCTTCTATTTTGCATGGTTTTCTAATTGATTTTCATTAAAAACTATATGATTGACAACAACTTGAGTGAAAAGTAGAATCTTTGAAATATTTACATGAATTTCAGAGTTTCTTAGTATTTGGTACAGTTTTGTTCCCCCTTGTGCAAGGACTCTACAGGTTTATGCAAAACTTAAGAACTGCTTTAGATCCAATCCATTAAAGTGTTGTCTGAACACATGCTTCAGTAGAAGAGATTAGCTATGAGGAAACTCTGACCTTTAGTACAGAGCAGTTAACATGATCAATATCACAAATTTGTTTGCAAGTAAATATTGACCTAGTAATAGTGCAGAGTCTTGAATATTAAATATTCAAGATATTGAACTTTTACTTTCATTTGTTTTAAATATTGAAAAATTCTAAACCTTCTATTTATTTCCAATTTTAAATGAAAAAAAAGAAAGCCCATCTTTTCAACGTGGTGTCAAATATTTGAACCCCACTGTATGTCTACAGAGAAAAGGAAACAGGGCTCAATGATGGGCTGCTGGTGAGAAGGTTGGGATGGGAATAGAAATCACAGATTTCAAATGACAGATTTTATTTCTTGAACATTATTTAAATGTATACAATAATATTTCTTTATTTTTTTTTAGAGTCTCAGAGCTTTCTATTCCTGAACAGTCCATCAACAGAACACAGGTTCAAGTTGATATTAATTATGTACCTACTTCATTTTTATTTAGGCTTGGTTTAAACACATTCAAGTCAAGTGACCAGTCAATTATGTTAATAAATACAAGAACTCAACAATAAATATAGTATAATAAATATGATAATGGTAGGGGGTGATTTCCAACACTTTAACCAAAATGTGAACTATCACAGTGCCCCTGCCTGTGCTTCGCAGACACCTGGAAGAGCAATATTGAGTACCTGGCTTGAAGTATTATTTACATTTACGGCATTTGGCAGAGGCACTCATCCAGAACAACTTCATTGTCAATTTTTTATATAGCTGAACAGTTGGTAATGTTGGGATCTGAACCCACACCATCTGTCCTATCCACTGAGCTACCACTACCAAAAGGTGCTCATTTCGCTGCGAGCAGGGTTCGAACCTGCGCGGGGAGACCCCATTGGATTTCAAGTCCAACGCCTTAACCACTCGGCCATCGCAGCTGTTAAACCTTCTACCTGGCAACTCCATCACCCCAGTATTCTCTGCATGGTAATTTGAAGCAGTTTTGTGAACAAGGAAATCTGAACAAGAGAACATCAAGGTCATTGCTGAATAAAAATGAATTGCATCCTACAATAAATCTCTCTTGTGGGGCCTGCAGTCTCTGCTGTTAACGCCGTCATGTGTAAAAGAGAAATGTTTGAGGACAATGTCATCTACTGGTAAGATTGGGAGTTGCTATTTTCACCAAGATTTCATTCCATTTTTACATCCTCACTCTCAATATCCTCAGTTTTGATTCAATTCAATTTCATTTGTATAGTGCTTTTAACAATGGACATTTTCCCAAAGCAACCTTACAGAAACACATGAATTCAATTTAATGAGCAAACGGGAGGTGACAGTTGCAAGGAAAATCTCCCTGAGATGATATGAAGAAGAAACCTTGAGAGGAACCAGACTCAAAAAGGAACACATCCTCATCTGGGTGACACTGGCTAGTATAATTATAAATAAGTCCCTTCTATAAATGTTCTAATACTACATGTTCAAATAGTGTAGTTGCGTAACCAGGAAAATTCATTACAGTTTTTACATGAAGTGTGTTTTGTTTCACTTCTCCACTGTTCACTGATGGAGACTTGAGTGTGAAACAGTTTACAGTTTAACCTCACTTTATCCCACATGAAAATTAAGCTGACAGTATTCACAGCAGATGAGATGGAATCAAACATTATATTTCAAATATAAATCATATGCATGGTAAGATGGGAGTTGATCAAACTGCATTCTATTTAGGAGTCACTAGGAAACTTGTGGTTTACAGTCTAGGGTCACTGTGTCAGACTTTTGAGTATGGCATAAAAAACCAGCGTAGCCTGATCTGAGAGAATATTAGTATTTGTCCCACCTTTAAAATTGAAAGAAACATTCTTACTCCCAGCCCCACTCCTCTATTCAAGATCTGAGCGATGGCCGGATGAAAAGGGAGTGCATATTATTACACTCTCACACAATTTATTAAATGGTAAACCTCATTATTTACATGGCTCCTCCAATCAGCCCAAACCTCTACCGTCTCTGTCTGAAATGATAAGGATTTAACAGGAGGAGTCCCTGAAAACTGAAAGATGTACTGTATGTGTGTTTCACAAACAGCAGCATTGCTAGAGTTTTTAAAGACTCATTACATTTCCAAGCTACATGATGTTTTTAAAATGTCTGTTCACCAGAGGGAGTACTAAACCTGTGCAGACAGTTTTAATGCCAATCTAGTTATACAAGTTAGAGTATAACTGGCTGGGGAAAAGATCTCTGTACGATACAGCAAACTTCAGATAAGACTCATTAGTCAGTGTTTAGTAATTCATATTAGAAGCACCTCGGGAAAATCGGCTTTGCAGTCAGTCAATGCTCTAAACACTTGACAGAAAACATACTGCTGCTGTAAAGGGAAAAATCACACTTGTAGATTGAGGCCCATTAGCAGCATCTGTGTGGGTATGTTTGTATGTTTCTTTCCCAGCACATAGAGGGATGACCTTTTCATCAGCATTTGAGTTCTGCTCTAGTCTCTGATGAATCAAATCACCATCAAAGCTATTTTTGACTGTGCCTCTTCCCTCATGTAGTCATTTTAATAGCATTATAATGGTGTTACATAGATTATAATCTCTCCTGTCCCTAGTGTCTGAATGCAATAATATGTCCGATGTTACATCCTTTACGCATATTTCAGCAACTGAAACATGCAGAATAATTAATGTGGTCTTTATCTGATGGCATTCATGCTGTAGGTCAGTGTCCATTTGCAAATGTGCTGGAGCTCTGAAATTAATTTTTTTGTTGTTGTTGCTGTTGTTTATTTCCCCTAAACGGCTGGGATTCTGTGGGATCCTTCAGACTGTCAATCAAAGGTTTGGATTCAGCATGTCTCCTGTCAAACACTGCAGTCTTAAAACTTGCAACACACACTCACCATCCACTTCATAAGGAACACCTGTACAACTGCACATTCATGCAGTTATCTAATCAGCCAATCATGTGGCAGCAGCACAATGCAAAAAATCATGCAAATGCAGGTCAAGAACTACAGTTAATGTTCACGTCAAACATCATAATGGGGGAAAAGTGTGATCTCTGTGACTTCAACTGTGGCATGATTGTTGGTGCCAGATGGGCTGGTTTTAATATTTCATAAACTGCTGATCTCCTGGGATTTTCATACACAACAGTCTGTCGAGTTTACACAGAATGGTGTGACAGACCAAAAAAAAAGCATCCAGTGAGTGGAGGGTCTGCAGGCTGAAACACCTGGACCATGCAGAATAAGCAACTGTATATAAGCAATAAGCAACTTTGAGGTGGATGTGCTACAACAGGTTCCACTCCTGTCAGCCAAGAACAAGAATCTATGGCTATCATTGGCACAGTCTCACCCAAACTAGACAGTAAAAGATGGAAAAAAGACTAGGGATTTCCCAGACAGGGATTAAATTAAGTCAAAACTAGGCTAATTCTTCTTAAAATAATCCAGACCAAAATAAGGCTTTTTTGAGACATTTCTTAACTTGAGATTAATTACTTCTAGACTAAAGAGTAACAGACTAAGGCAAATAAGGACTAATCAGCTACTCTTTGTGAAGCCTGATTAGTTTAATGATGTGCACATAGTGCAAACGTGAGGAAAACAGGCATAGGACCCTAACAAACAGTAGCATTGTGAGGAACTGGAGTAAACCATCCAACCAAACAATGGACAAAGGTAAAAGAAAATGTTCAAAGAATTTCGGTGAATTTTGTGTCAACCCACCCAATTATTGAGAACAAACAGAATGACTCATAAACTGAAAACAAGAAAAAGAATGCCTGGAGTCAAATTTGCAATTAATTCAACTCGATTGAAAAAGTAAGCGAAAGGACAGTCCAACAACTTCAGGTAAGATACTGTATTTATTAAGTTTTATTAACTTTTACAAATCAGTCACCTTGAGAAGTTTGATTTGTGTAACACAAAAAGTGGGACCTAAATATATTTGTGATCCAGAAATGTAACAAACAGTATAATAAGTACAAAATTTTTAAATAATCTGGAAAAGCATGAAAAATACAGATAATGAAGACAAATTCTGTTGCTCATAGGGAGAATATCAAGACTGGTGGTGGACCTCCAGAAAGACCAGAGAGTGATGACCTAGGACACATGTTGACTGCACTCATTGTTAGCCAGCAACCCCTGGAAGGTGTCCCCAATGATGACCACCTAGACAGTTCACATGGGGTGTCAGTCCAGTCCTCATTTGATAGCCAACATTCATTCAACATGTGCCATCCTCACACTTCAGGGAATATGTAATGTTCTCCATTATCTCTTATACTCGCATAACAAAAATATGTAATAAACACAGCTAAAATATTGTTCTTTAATGCATCAATACAATATTTTCCAGTTGATCACCAGAGCTTGGATGGCCTGAGACAGGATGCAGGTCAACCCACTGCATCTGAAGCAGCCAGGAGGGAAGATGGTGTCACTAATCCAGGCCGAAGGACCAAGAAACTGACCATACATGTTAAGCTGGCCATAGAATTTCATGAGCACAATTTAAAGTATTTAAAAGAAGATTGTGAAATGAACATGGAAATACTTCATGTTGAGTTAGCTATGAAGGAGGAGAGAAAAGAGTTTCCGTGTGAGAAATGCAAAAGCATCTCTGCAGGCAAGTTCAAATCTTTTATTGTTTGATTCATCTATGGGAATCTCTGGGTCATTGTCATCTTCTACTTCAGGAGCTGGCCAGCCATGCTGTTTGATGTAATTGTGAAGCACTGCTGTTGCATCTCCTTGTTTCAAAAAGCAATGTGTTTCTGAGTGATTGGAAATGGCTCTTCCATACACCAAACATGCGCTCCACTAGACCTCTAGTGTGGATCTGAGCTTGGTTCAACTGCTGTTACTCAGGTGTGACTGCATGAAGATAATGGGTGAACAAGAAGTTGGTCTGTGCATAAACACTGTCACCAAGTATGATTCCATTATGCTGGCCTCCATCCAACTGAGCATACAAAGAGAAGTTTTGTAAAATACTTGAGTCATGAGTTGCACCTTTCCAACGTGCAACAGTGTTGGAAAACTGCATAATGAGAGTGCACACACCTTGTACATTTATTGAGAACCAGTTGTTATGATTTCTGTACTCTTCAGTATCTGTTGTAGAGGGACACTTTATGGGAGCATGACATCCATCAATACAGCCAATGACTCCAGGGAATTCATCATATTCATAGAATTCCACCTTGTAGACGCCTTGGGCAGCAGCATCAGGGAACTTGGTGTAGTTATCTTTCAGTTCGCATATAGCATTACAGACTTTGTGGACTATTTAGCTCACAGTTGGTTCACTTATGCCACACAAATCTACTGCTTCACAAGGGAATGTTCCACATGCCAAATACCTCAAGGTGATCAGTACTTGCAGGGAAGAAAGAAGAGGCCTTTCCATAAAAGAGTGAGATGAAAGCTTTGGTTAAAGCAAACACATTATGTCATCTGGATTTTGTTTGTACATTCGAAAATGGTCACGAAAGTTGATTTCATCAAAATCATTCAGAGGGTTGTTCCTATCTATAATTGCCCTTCTGTCTGATCATGGTGGTGCTCTTTCATCATTGAAATAGTCCAGGCAATCCATTTTCCTCTGGTGCCAAGATCAACCTGGAGGCCAACATCAGTTAATCTGAATTTAAACCTGCCTCTGGCCTGGTTTAAGTTATTCCTTCACTTAGACCTAGACTAGCTCTGATCCTCCTTCTGGAAATCAGACTTTAAAAACCAAGATTAGGGAAATTCTGAGTCTATCATAAACCATGTCTGAGAAATGCTTTTTCAATTAGTCCAGTTTTAATGTGCATTTATGTCTAAGACTAATACTAATCCCCATGGGCGAAACCACGCATTCTTTGGGGGGAGGGGGGGTCGTGTCTCCCCCAATGTTGAGGAAATACCATTCTGTCCCCTCAATATACAGTACAAAATATTTTCTATATGTCCCCATTTAATGAACCCTGCCAACAGATCTGTATTTTCTTCATCTCTTCTATTTATTTATGTCTATTCCTTTTTTTTTTTGATTACAAAATGGTTTATTGATTTATTCATTTTCATCTAAAATTTCTGTGTAATCCCTTCCAAAAAAATAAAAATAAAAAAAATAATAATAATCACACACTTCATGTACAAAAGTAGAAGTTTAAAAAAACAAAACAAAACAAAACAAAACAAAAACCCAACAACAAATAACTTTATACCAACAACGTGGCATCTAATCGAAATGAATCATAGACACAATTTCTAGTTATGAACAGGTAGAAAATATACAACTCTCCAAAAAAGAAAAAAGTCTATTCCTTTTTAATATATTTCTGTTTGTTAAGTAAAATAGGTGTGTGCCCCCCCCCTCCAATTGTACACTTAGTTGCGCCCATACTCAACACAAGTTCGTTGATATATTTTAGCCGCTCAGTCTGTAAGAAATGGAGACAGCAGCCAAGTGTAGAAAAGTGCAGCTGAGCATACAAGCTTTTTTTCAGACAGTAAGTACAGTGAGGGAAAAAAGTATTTGATCCCCTGCTGATTTTGTACGTTTGCCCACTAACAAAGAAATGATCAGTCTATAATTTTAATGGTAGGTTTATTTGAACAGTGAGATACAGAATAACAACAACAAAAATCCAGAAAAACGCATGTCAAAATATTATAAATTGATTTGCATTTTAATGAGGGAAATAAGTATTTGACCCCTCTGCAAAACATGACTTAGTACTTGGTAATGACTTAGTAATTACTTTTCATTTTCAATGGCCTGGCTGAGGGAAGGAGGTTCTCCCTCAAGATTTGACGGTATATGTCCCCGTCCATCGTCCCTTTGATGCTGTGAAGTTTTCCTGTCCCCTTAGCAGAAAAAAAACCCAAAAGCATAATGTTTCCACCTCCATGTTTGACGGTGGGGTTGGTGTTCTTGGGGTCATAGGTAGCATTCCTCCTATGAAAAGAGCTCCATTTTGGTCTCATCTGACCACCAGAGAACAACTGGGTGAAAGTGTTGTGGTCAGATGAGACAAAAATGGAGCTCTTTGGCATCAACTCAACTTTATGCTTTAAACATTATGCTTTGGGGGTGTTTTTCTGCTAAGGGGACAGGACAACTTCACCTCATCAAAGGGACGATGGACGTCCCTGACAGGATGTCTTCACCACATAAAGCAAAATGGCTGAAACAAATACCCTACTCCCTCATAAACGCAGACCCCGACACCAATAACATTGAATTGGAGAAAGGGCTGTTTAAGGCTGCTTTTGCTGGTAACACAATTGTGGAAAATGGAATGATCATTACATCTGTCGGTCTCTAGCATGCATTATGTAGGGCAGCTGTACTAAAATGACAGTTTGTGTTTAAAGATTTACAAGCTCAGGGTTGTGTGTGTGTCAACACACCTTTCCTAGCAGTGACTGAGACATTGGAAAAAGTGTACTTACTGACAAAGTTTTCCATTTGAGGTGAGACGATCACCACCACAGGCTATGGATGGAAGCATCTCCTTTCTCTGGTTGGTTACTCTCCACCACATCGAGGCTGAATCAGTGGGAACATGAGCTGCTCACGGCTGCTCACTGACCCTGACATTTGACCTCTTGCCCTGGTTTTCACTGTGTGTGATCTTAGTGTGTAATGTGAGCAGTACTACATTATATGTGTGTGTCAGAGACAGCATGATGTCAGCTTGATATGGGTGTGTGGGGTTATGTGAGTGCACAGGTAAGTTCAAGGTAAGGCTCTTTGGAAAGCTTCTTTCCGTGTTCAAATGAATCTGTGTTTGATACAAATAGTTCCAAACCTCATTAAGATGTACTATTTGTTCTACTATTACACAGTGGTCATTTTCTCACCCTCAGAACACTTATAGGGAAATCCAGACACAACAATATCATCTACCCTCAGATATACACAGCCTTCCTGTAGGAGAAATTCACTGCACTTAATAAAATAGTATTCAGCACTTTTACAGTCTTACCTGCCAACCAGGCGGTCTCATCAAGTAAAATGATCAATAATAGTTTATTAAGAATTTATATCCCATTTTATTAAAAATACATGACTGAGAATAAATCGTCCTTGCACAGCAAAATCCTCAGTGTTGAATTAACTCTTGCAGTGTTTATTTATGTCAGATGAACTTAAATGAATACTGAGTATTGCCAGTCAAGAGCCTGTAATGCACTGTAATCTTGTGGCTCGACACAGTGATGTTTTGTTCAAAATATCCACAGTTGCAACAAAACTGATGGCAATGACAAATTAACCATAAGGCTGATTGGGCTGTTGCCCATGGGCCTCTAAGTTCAAGGGGCCTCAAGCATGTTGCTTTTTGTTCTTTAATTTTGTAAATGAAAGTTTGATATTCTTCAAGGAGGGCAAGGTGGCTTATTAGTTAGCATGTTTGCTTCGCACTTCCATGGTTGGAGCTCGAATCCTGCCTTTGCCCTGTGTGCATGGAGTCTTCCATGTGTTTCGGGAGTTTCCTCTGGGTACTCCAGTTTCCTCCCCCTGTCCAAAGACATGCATTGTAACCTGATTGGGATTTCCAATTTGTATTTAACTTTGGACCCCCATCCAGGGTGTCCCCTGCCCTGTGCCCCCAGTCCCCTGGGGTAGGCTCCAGGTTCCCCATTACCTTGTGTAGGATAAGCAGTATAGAAGTTGGATAGATATTTTTCAAAAGAACAATTTAAGATATATTTAACCCAATAAGCATAACTAGTGTGCACTTAACTCATTAAAAAATTAAATGCTTTCTAGGTGGTTAATACTGGTAGACTAGTATGTCGAAGCATACAATTTTAGGTCTTTAGCCTTGTTATGCATTTCACTGGTTGGACTGGTTAACATGAAACATGTTTTAAACAACAACAACAGCGTACTTTGCGTGAAAGTCAAGTGGTTTCAACATTCATCTGAGCAGCTTTATCAGTTCGTAGTGAATTGCATTTAGTCAGGTTTTTAAACTGTAACAAAAATGACTTGGATAGAATTCATGTGCTAGGTAAATTCAACAGTAAATTCCCTGCCTGTTTCTGCTGCTGTGGATGGTCCCACGTGGATGCCTTAAAGATTGCACTTCCCAAAAATAGTTTATGCCCAGGTCTCACCATCGCCAAGGCCGGATTAATATATATGATATTGGGCGTGTGCTCTGGGGCACCAGCCAATGGGGGGGCACCAAATTATTAAGGTAACTACTACACCTTCAAATGGCATATAAATAATTATATTTTATCTATATATTATTTACAGGAAGAGATGCAAACAGTTACATACTTAACAGAAAATACTATATATATATATATATATATATATATATATATATATATATATATATATATATATATATATAT
>JAFFST010054287.1:783512-796879 GCA_022414735.1 Noturus placidus
CACACACACACACACACTATTAAACACCCACGCTTACCCAACCCCATATACAGTATATGCACACCTACATAGAGACATTCACAATACTTTACTCTGAACCCCCCCTCCACATCACATACACACCTACACACTGCATACTGACAAACATCTATGTACAGACAGACAGTCCCACACACACTCAAGTTCTATTCCAGGTTTGATAATGTAAAAAAAAGTAGGTGGACACTTCAGCTTGTTTTCTTTGTCATTGGCATATTGTAAGGAGAACTTCCAAGGCCAAAAGAAGGAATAAATACTCCCAATTGTTTGCAGTGATTTGTCAGCCCCCACCCGTTCTTAAATTAGCCCAGCATTTCAGGCTCCCTAGGTCTGTCTTTCACTTCAACACAACCCTTTTGATGCGGTGGAACAAGGATTTTCAAACCCACGCCCGGTGAGACGTGGAGCTCTGTTTCCTATTGTGCCAATCATGCCTGGCAGCAGGAAGTAAGTCCCTAGCGCTCTCTAAAGCGCAGCATCCTACCTGGCCTTTTTACTCTCCCACTCTAGCCACCTCCATTTTCATCTCTTCATTAAGACTCATATCTCGTTCTGACTCTCTCAAAGCAGAGCAGGAACGAACGAACTCTCACGTTCACACGCACTCTCTTTTGTCCACAGGAGAGCCCTTCTAATGTACTCATCTTCTGGCGTCACTTTGTGTTGCCACAGCAACCAAATTGTCATCTGACCATCAGCATGTTTCACTACTCAAGTTCAGCTCTCTGCAGAGCACTTAGTCTGCCTGCTCTTCTTAGATTCTGACTGTTATTGAAACAGAACCCATGTGTCTTGTCACATTAGCAGTGCTAATATTCAGGATTGAGAAGGAAAAAGGCAAAAAAAAAAATCTTTCCTAAAAACTTTGATTGTAGTCTCAGACGTCCTTTTTTAACACCACTGAAATCAGATTTTTTAGTCAGCGAGGGACAAGCTCTTAGTGATGTCTGCTGAAATTTGTGCACTTAGTGCTTGCTGCTTTCAGAGTGGTGTTTTCTGTCATGAGGAAATAGTGAAGATTTAAACACTTCCATACTCTACTGTCTACTGCCTGTCTGCTGCAGAAGTCTCCAGTTTTTAATTGCTACTCTTATGTAACATAGTTTGAACATTCTCATCTATCTGTAACAAGGAATAAGACAAATAAACATGTTTTTCCAAAAATGATTGTAAGACTGATGCTGAGTATTGTGAGTCAGGAGCATTAGCAACTGAGGATATGTTGAATAAAGGAAATTTTCTAATTGAATAGTTCTCATTATGACATTATATCATAAGAAATGTTTCAATTTCAAGCTTAAAACTCTTACGTATTACGTTATTGGCAGATAATTTAGCTTCTTTTTAGAAATAAATGCTTGAATCAAAGTTATTTGCCAATAGAGAAAAACAATTTCAATCTTGAAATTCAAGTAAAGTAAAAAAAAAATGTAATCAAGAAAAATACTTGCCTATATTCAACATATTTGCAATTGCTAATATATCTTTTTTCTAGTGAAATTAAAAAGGATCAAGTCCTTATTAATCTCATATTTGTATAATTATTAATCTCATATTTGTATAATTATTAATCTCATATTTGTATGATTATTAAGCTCATATAAGTATAATTATTAATCTCATATTTGTATAATTATTAATATCATATTTGTATAATTATTAATCTCATATTTGTATGATTATTAAGCTCATATAAGTATAATTATTAATCTCATATTTGTTTAATTATTAAGCTCATATTAGA
This sequence comes from Noturus placidus, assembly GCA_022414735.1. Lineage (NCBI taxonomy): Eukaryota > Metazoa > Chordata > Actinopteri > Siluriformes > Ictaluridae > Noturus > Noturus placidus. The sequence goes on from JAFFST010054287.1 coordinate 785,296, forward strand.
AAATTTCCCCCCAAAAATCAATTATGTTTAAGTTGGGACCATGCAGTCATCCATATGAATCTGAATTATCCATATTCACCTGCAAGCACTCTGAATATTGACTGTGCTCCCTATTGCCCTGATTGGGACAGTTTACCTGAAGAGACTGATTAGCTGGCAATTAGATGACTCCTACTCATGACACTTAAGAGGGAATTTCACAGAATAATTTACCACATCTTAGATGTGTGAGAGAGAGAGAGAGAGAGAGAGAGAGAGAGAGAAAGAGAGAGAAAGAAAGAAAGAGAGAAAGTCAAAGAATTATAGAGAAAGAGAGAGACTAGGTGGGTGGAACAATTTGCTGTGAGAAAGTTCAAGAACTGCTTGTGAAATTGATGCCATTCTTTGTTCCGTTTCTAAAGAGGAAGAAATAAATAACCCAAGAAAAGGTCAGGGTTTAAAATGATTTAACCAATTTTTGCTTGGAGAAGTATATCATTTGATCTGGTATTGTAAAGTTAACTGCCTTTCATTGTACAGTGTGTCTTTATTCTCCTTATAGTTACTAATGGGTGGGCAAAAGACATTTCTAAAATATCTTGCGATGAATGTGACTATATGTACGGTTCTGCAGACACACATACTAAAGCAGATATACATTTCCACATACACTTTGGTGGAAACTGAAACTGAAACTATTGGAACAGCAAGATATAGTTCCTCCTGATTTATTCGGATCCATTTCTCTGTAAATTGGCAGATAAAGCATCACTAGTTACATCCTCAATAAAGATTATGAGCCTATTCCAGAAGCAGCCATGCAAGCCCAAGCCATGGTACTACCTCCACCATGTTTCACAGATGAGCTTGTATGTTTTGGATCATGAGCAGATCCTTTCTTTCTCCACACTTTGTCCTTTCCATCACTTTGGTAGTGGTTAATCTTGGTTCCAGAACTTTTGTGGCTCATCTCTGTATTTCTTTGCAAATTCCAATCTGGCTTTCAGATTCTTACTGCTGATGAGTGGTTTTCATCTTGTGGTATGGCCTCTATATTTCTGTACTCAACATCATCTTTGCATGTTGGACTGTGATAACTTCACTCCTGCCCTGTGGAGGTTGTTGGTGAAGTCACTGACTGTTGTTTTTGGGTTTTTCTTCTCAGCTGTCACAATGTCTCTGTCTTCATCTTCTGTATCCTTAGTTGTCATTAGAAGTTGTTTTCCTTGGCCAACCCATTCTGTGTCTGTTGATCAGTAGCATCATGCTACTGAAACTAGTGGTTTCTTTATTTACCGGACATGCCAAATTGTTGTATTGGCTATGACCAGTGTTTGTCAAAATGACTGCTTTTCTCCCATAGACAACTCTCTGTTCTTCTTGTTGGCTTATCCTTTTAAACAACAAATTCAGTCTTCACATGTTAAAGTGAACAATAAAACTAAGAGTAGATGAGTAACAAAAAAACACCTGTCAGTCACATGTTCCAATATTTTTGCTTGCCAACAAATTGGGTGTTCTGATACAAAATGCTCTATGGTGTTTAACACATCTACATGCAAATACCAGGAAATAAAACTGAAATTCTGAACTCTCTTCTCATATTCATCTTTTGATCTCAAACCCCAAATTGTCTTCAGTCTACAGTAAAAACAAATTAGCCTTGCTGTTCCGATAGTTTCAATGGGGACTGTATTTTTACATGACAACATGGCTGAAAATCTGCTATCATCTATCTATCCATCCATCCATCCATCCATCCATCCATCCATCCATCCATCCATCCATCCATCCACATCTATCTATCTATCTATCTATCTATCTATCTATCTATCTATCTATCTATCTACCTACCTACCTACCTACCCACTCAGCCAAACAAGAAATGTCCTCTCACATTCAACTGCTGTTATTTCCAGCTAATTTCTTAACGTGTAAATACTTGCATAAAGATAAAAACATTCAACAACTGAGACATAACCTGAACAACTTTCACACACATTAAATGAAAAGAAATAGAATAATGAGTCCCTGTACAAAGGGGAGGTCAATATTAAAAGTGACAGTCAGTATGCGGTGACCTCCAGCTGCTTTTAAGACTACAATGCATCTCATCCTCATGGACCGCACCAGATTTGTCAGTTCTTGCTATGAGATGTTACTCTACTCTTCCACCAAGGCATTTGCAGGTTCTCGATCACGTTTGGGGGGAAACATGGTTACATGTAATTTTCCACTGCAAAGACGTAAACTGTACATGTCTTAAGGACTGTTCCACAGGTGCAATAATTGTTTATGGTTCATTGAACAAGCATGAACAACATCGTTTAAACCCTTTCCAATAAAGTTCTGTAAAGCTTATTTGGATTTTACAATATTACCTTTAAAATACAGTCTCCTGAAAAAGGGAGGGCTTTTTTTCTGATTTTACACACACACACACACACACACACACACATATTGTGGTGGTATGGGTTCTATGCACACAAACAAACATATATATTTTACAGCTATAACTGGTCATGAAATGTATTGGTTGTATTTGTGCATATCAGGGTGGTTCTTTATCTTCCTGTGACTGTAGTTGTGTGTAGTGCAATGCCCCACAGAGATCAGAGCCCACATACTGAGTCAAAGTTCATGCTGCCTCCCTGCTAGCCGCCCAGCTGCCATATTAAAATAACAGTTGATATTTGTGGTGGAAATGTCAAACCCAGTTGTTTCTTCCAGCTGAGATGAGCCCTGACTGGGTGTCGTGTGCGCACACGCGCACACACACACACACACACACACACACACAATCACACAAACATATGCAATATGAATACACACTCTCTCATGGAAAACTGCTGAGGGCATTATGTAATGGCTTTCTGGGCATGTTGCAATGTTCTGCAACATTCACCAGGGTCCTTCCCCAATATAATTGTAGCCTGCCAAGGTGGTTATGTAGCTGTAAAATGGTGAGTGTACTTATTGTTCAGGAAATGACCTTAACAAAGTCTTGAGTGGATGCAGTAAATTGTTTCTATACCAGTTCAAAGCAAGAAAGTCAATCTATAAAAGCAAAGGTAAATTTTCATGTCACTTTGCAGACATTATAATAACAGTTTCACAGTTTTATCTCTTTACACACTTCACAAATAAATCTTTCCCACCTGAGCTGCTGGCTTTCAGTAAGCAACATATGTATGAGACAACTACAGATAAATATACATTGAGGTTTGGTGTTGAACAATTTCTGTGTGTAATGTGTAGTCAATTCAATGACCAATCATCTACATAACTCCCATCATTATCATCATCATCATCCTCCTCCTCATCATTATTGTCATCATTATCATCATCATCATCATTGTCATCATTATCATATCATCATCGTCATCATCATCATCATCATCGTCATCATCATCATCATCATCATCGTCGTCATCAGTCATCATTATCATATCATCATCGTCGTCATCATCATCGTCATCATCATCGTCATCATCATCATCATCCTCACCGTCATCATCATTGTCATCATTATCATATCATCATCGTCGTCATCATCATCATCGTCATCATCATCGTCATCATCATCATCATCCTCATCGTCGTCATCATTGTCATCATTATCATATCATCATCGTCATCATCATCATCATCCTCATCGTCGTCATCATTGTCATCATTATCATATCATCATCGTCATCATCATCATCATCCTCATCGTCGTCATCATTGTCATCATTATCATATCATCATCATCGTCGTCATCATCATCATCATCATCATCATCATCCTCATCATTATGATCATTGTCATCATTATCATCATCATCATCATTGTCATCATCATATCATCATCATCATCGTCATCATCATCATCATCCTCATCATTATGATCATTGTCATCATTATCATCATCATCATTGTCATCATTATCATATCATCATCATCATCATCATCGTCATCGTCATCATCATCATCATCATCATCATTATGATCATCGTCATCATCATCATCATCATCATCATCATCCTCATCATTATGATCGTCATCATTATCATCATCATCATTGTCATCATTATCATATCATCATCATCATCGTCGTCATCATCATCATCATCATCATCATCATGATCATTGTCATCATTATCATCATCATCATTGTCATCATTATCATATCATCATCGTCATCATCATCATCATCATCATCGTCATCGTCATCATCATCATCATCATCCTCATCATTATGATCATTGTCATCATCGTCATCGTCGTCATCATCATCATCATCATCATCATCATCATCGTCGTCTTCATCATCATCGTCATCATCATCGTCGCATCGTTGTAGTCGTCGCCTCTCTTTTGGCAGTTGTGGCTGCATAAAAAAAAATGTTTAGTGCATATATTAATATTCATGTGAGCGGGCAAATGTGTATAATATTTAATGTTCAGGGTGGATCCTTTACTCTAAACACTCACTCTACCAACCCTAATTAGCCTTCTGAATAGTGCCAGCCTTTTAAAAATACACAGCCACCTAGTCTTGTTTGTCTTCTGAGGTCTGAGATGAACTGTTCACATATTAAAACTGTATAATATAAACTTTATTGTTACAAAACGAGACTATAAACGGAATCAAGCACAGATCAAAGTCTTTATTTACACACTAAAATTAATGTCCAAGAAAAACAAGGTCTAAACATAAAACCTGAACCGAGGCATGAAACATGAATCTAGAGCATGGCAGGTAAACACAATCATGTGGCACCATTACACATCTCAACATATCTAATACTACGTGAAGTGCTCAGCAACACGAGGCTTTAAATAACTCACGTAATCAAACTTTAACTGAAGCAGCTGGAAAAAATCAAGGCGCACCCTCAAATATCCACCAATAACTAAACAAGGCGGAGACAAAACAGAAACAAACGCACATGTCCATTGTATACAAAGTCTTATCGTCCAAGAGCACTTCAAGCACGTGCACGCGTGCGCTCTCCAGCTGTCTGTGCATGTCGCTACCACTGCGCCATCTGCCAGCAAGATCGTGACAGTTATAAAAGTGCTTATGTGGGTGATAATTTTAATGTGAACATTCTCCCATCTGTGCTCCCTTTCTTTGTTCCCTTGTTAACACCTTTTCCTATTTGTTCCAATGTTAACTCTTCCCAACCAGGTACAGACAAATAAAGCCCCTTTCCTTTGTCTCCCTGATTACCATTTGCACGCTTTTACATACCTTCATGAATAACATTTGCTCGTATTCTTATGACTTCCTGAAAACCATATATGGAGTTGTTCCTGCCTTACACTGATATGTTTCCAGTTTTATACAAATTTGCCCTTCCACCTAGCCAATCAATAGTTAACCCACTGCCTCTATTGTGTGTAAGCACGATATTCACTTTGCCATTCGTTAAATAAAAGAGAGACCTACCATATGTCTGTGCGTCATTTGGCAAACTCTCCCAAGGCTGTGGTGTGGGAAGCGTGTAGCGGATTGAGGGGGCCGTCTTTTTGTGTACTTTCTCTTTCTATTTTCCTAACATCGCAACCCTCTATTCACAAATACTAATAGTTTTATAAGGGCTCATTCAAGGATATCGATTCACAGTTCCTAACGGTGGGTATGTACTAAGGGTATGATGGTGCATTGTTGTGACAGTATACTATCGTAATACAATATTACCCATGCTAGCCATAGCTGTATAAATAACAACATCACCAAAACATATTTCACTGTTTTCTTCATTGTATCGCATATAGTATATAATACAGCATTTTTTTTAAAATGACAGAAAAATCACATTGTTTGTATTGTATTGCTAAAGGACAAGGAAGTCTGTTTAAAAAAATTCACGCAGTTTATTGTTTTATTAAGACTACAGTATTATGTAATCCTATATGAGAGTGTAATTTGTAAGTAGATACAGAACAATTACTATGTAAAATACTATTTTTAACTGCATTAACATGTCTCTAAAACAGTATTATTGTATTAATATTACAGTTCAAAGTAATGGCACCATTCATACAAATGCAAGAAATAAATAAACTAAAAACAAATCATTCAAAAATGTTTCATACTTAGATTATAGTGTATATACTTATTTCAGATAGCCTTTAACAAAAGAAAAAACGTATTGAAAACATTCTCATGACTGGATCAGGAAGCTGTCAGAAGGTTGCGATGGACTTTAATATGAAACATGGCCAGCACATCACACACAAAACTGCTGTCAAAGTTATTAACAAATTCAGAAAGACTGGAAGTGTTGCGGACCAACTGAGAACTGAACATCCACGAACATCCACTGATGAAGGCACAACTGACATGGTGCTAGCAAACATAGTCCCCTATGTATGGAAACTTTTGGGACACCCTGTAGTATACAGTAGGTTTGTAAAAATGTGGTGAAAACTCCTACACAACGTTAATAGTGTGATTAAGGTGTATACATGTCTATAATGTACTTCGATAATCCGACTAAAACAGGAATACTCCACATGTCTTAATTCTATTTGTGTTTACATCGAGTATGACTTTAGCCGGATTAAAGTAATCAATAATTGCCATTTACATACTAGTTTATTAATCAGAGTATTGTAATCGGGTTAATATTGGCTTATTGTAGTCCATGTAAACATACTGACTGATTTTCTGTCCCCACAACCATCCAACAAAAAGTCTTAACCTCTTGGCAGGGGCAACCAGGTTTTGGGTCAAAATATTCTGCAAATCCATGGTACAATCAATTGTGAGCAGTTGTTTGAAACTTACTTTATTATGACTCTAACTGATTTTGTATTTTATCCCCATTACCTGACTTGATAACAGGATAACAGGATAACAACCCCACTATTTTGTGCTGAAAGCTGTTTCAGATTAACCATGGTAATAACAAAGTGATTTAAAATGTGCAAAACATAATATTTGGCCAAATTTCAGGGTTTCAGGATATCAACAACATTTAAAACATTAAGGTTTATGGTATGTATTATAGTATAGTTTATTTGGTAAATTTGTACATTTTACTTTTCTCATTTACTTTATTGGCTATTTTCTTGAAGCTGAATATGGCTATAATTATTTATTCACATCTGAATAAATGATGAAGATAAAAATAAACATGGAGCCTTCCTGTAATGGATGCTCTTTAGGGATCAAATAAATAAAAGCTTGTTCTCTGAAATGAAACTGTTTATTCTGTAAACAATAATGTTAACACCTTTCTTAGCTCTTGGGAATGTAGATAAAACCAACAGTTACTGGTTTAATACCGTATCTAACTTATATCACAGATATCTTTAGACATCATTAGTTCTCTGACAGGACTCTTTGGAAGATGGATGAGGGAGCTTGGTTAAATATTCAGGAAGGCTTACTCATCTCATGGTTTTATTCAGAAAGTGTGTGAACCATGAAATCGAGAAAATGGATAGGCTGGCCTCAATTAGTGCTTGTCTGCAGACATCATCCATGATGACCATATACAAGAATAAGAGGGTCCACAAGCACACATCAACATGTCTAAAACACAAGCACTACCATGCAATGACACATGTTTGTCCACATGTGTATTAAACACACTATAAAGCGATATCACTGTCTAGCAGCGATTTACTCAGAAAATATTCAGCAGTTGTTTTTATTATTCAGATTGGCTTGCTTAAACTTTATTAATTAATTCAGCCTTTAAAATAGCAAACAATCATTCTTTATTCATGCAAATCCAAGGGGATCTCATTACCAAGAATACACCAATAGCCTCAATCTGCAAGTGCCAAATACTAGTGTTTAGTGTACTATATCTCTACTCACAGAGCTTGCAAGTCAGTTATAGATCGTATTTCGTAAATACATCGTATTTCCCTAGGGTTAAGGTGGATTAATTTGGAAGTGAAATTGAAAGTTTCCTTCCAAACTTCTACTCTGATAAAAAGTATGAAGACATCTGACAGATGACTAATCGATATTGAAGGTTAAATGAGTAGGAATGATTGATTTGAAGAGTACCTACATTGGGCCTTTACAACACATCTGTACAAATCATCGTATGAATCTTTTACAGAGTATACTTTATTTGAAGGTTGCCTACATTTGGGCCTTTATAACACATTGATACTTATTACAATCATGTTAATAAAGCTATACTAGAGTATTTATTTAAGGCTTATGTCAAAATGTGCCAGATGACAAAATGTTTTATGAAGTACTGTATTGCTTTTTCTTTACATGAAAGAGAGAAGAAACCTCAATTATCATTATGTTTAAGACTGTTGAGACTGTTTTTGATGTAATTTGTCTCCTTTTGTCAGAAGTTGTTTATCGCTACTAACTGCACATTGGTGAAATATTGAAAACATATAACTTCTCTGTCTGGCCATTCTCCTTTGACCATCCTGCCTGCAGAGTGCCTGCGTATTGGATATATTTTTGTTTAGTTTCATTTTGCTCACCATTCTTTATGAAATCTAGAGACTGTTGTTCATGAAAATCCCAGGAGATCAGCATTTTCTGAAATATTCAAATCAGCCCATCTGGCACCAAATTCAAGCCGCAGTCAAAGCCGTTGAGATCATATTTTTCCCCATATTGATTTGTGATCAAATATTAAGCTCTTGACCGGTATCTGCATGATTTTATGCGTTCACATTGTATGCTGTCACATGATTGGCTGATTGGATAATTGCATGAATGTGCAAGGGTACAGGTGTTCTTTTTAAAGTGACCGTTTAAGTGTATGTGTCTTAACAAAACACTTTGTTATTTGTGATATCTTTAGTAATACACAACTATATTTAAGACATTAAAGCTACACACTGAGTAAACAATTTCTATGAATTGAATTTTTATGCATTAAGGACAATTAGTGTTAAAATGAGTAGAAGGTGGCAAAACCAAAATGTAGTAATGCTTGGAAAAGATTTGAAGTACAGCAATCCCTGATTTCTGTGCCAATAGCACTCACTGGGGCTGAGATTTACTTCCGGGTTTTAATCAATTTGGCACTATTAATTGGTGTGAAAATATTCTCTCCTATTGCATAAGAGCTACAGTGCCCACCTACATCCTCCTCATTATTAGACTCTCAATGCAGCAGCTATATGCTGTGACCTTTTCAGCTCTGTGGTTATGTATGCGTTGATCATTTGTAATGAGGTATTAACAGAATGGGAAAAATTCAGCACATGCTCAGGGTCATTTATGAGAAGTACTAAAGTATATACAACATGCACGACAATCATGCTCCTGCATCACACTCTCATCACAGAAGAGGAAGAGGCAACAAGCTGTGGCCATCGAACTTGTGTCACACTCAGATCAGTTCGTGTCTCTCCATCATCATAACTCCATGTGCTCAGACAGTCTGAGCAAGGTCTGAGTAAAAATGTCAGTGAAAGAATAAAATGGAAAACAAGATAACAAAGAAGAAATGAAGGCGTAAGATGGGGAAGACAGAGCTTGAGTGAGAACAAGATTAAAATTCATACAGCCTAATCAGCCACTAAATTTAACCATGTCAGACATACCCACTTACTGTCACTACTTACACTCCTAACCCAACCCACTACCCTCCACCCCCAACTCACATACCTACTAATGGTAGCATTGAGTCAGAGATGGAATGTGACTTTAAAACAAACCTCATTTGTGAATCAAGCCATTTAACCACTAATCTATTCTTCATGAAGCATTTGACTGTTTGACGCTGTTAATAAGGCCACATTCTGCACAGAAAATTAATTATTAAGTGTTAGTACGAAACGGTTGTACAACCAAAAAATCGCAATTTAAACATTCGTTCATGAGGCAAAGCACCAAGTGCCATTCTCTCCATCATACACAGAGCCTAAATTTTAGGGATTACCTTAGCAGGGAGGCTGCCAAGAGGCCGATGTCAATATTAAACAAGTAGAAATATCTGACAAGAAATATCTGACAATTACTCTCTGATTTCTATCTCTGTGACAACAATCTCTCGTATTCTTCACATGCTTGGGCTATAGGGTAGGGTGGCTAGCCAGAAGCCCTTTCTCACAAAAAAAAAAAAACCAAAACACCCAAGCTCAACTAAATCACCCCAAACTGTGTGGTAAAATGTGTTGTGATCTGATGAGACCTATTCCAAAAGGTATAATAATTCAAAAGATATGTAAAAGATATGCAAAACAGCACGCCACCAAAAGCACACCATACCTGCGATGAAGCATGGTGGTGGCAGCATCATGCTTTAGGGCACTTTTTTTCTTTAGCCAGAACTGGGGCTTTTATCAAGGTGGAGGGAATCATGAAAAGCTACAATTACCAGTTTTTAGTGCAAAACCTTCATGTGTCTGCTAGTAAGCTGAAGATGAAAATGATTTTTACCTTTCAGTACGATAATGACCCAAAACATACATCCAAATCAACAAAGGAATGGCTTAACCAAAAGACGATCAGTGTTATTGAATAATCTAGCCTGATTTAACAAAAAATCTGTGACGTGACCTGAAGCAGGCTGTGCACAGGAGATGCTCTTATAATTTAATATATCTAGAATGCTCTTGCAGGAAAGAGTGGGAAAATATTGCCAAGGCAAGATGTGCCACGCTGATAGACTCTTACCCAAACGGACTGAGTGGTGTAATAAAATCAAAAGCTGCTTCAACAAAGTATTAGTTTAGGGGTGTTGACACTTATACAACAAGGTTATTTTAAAGTTTTGTCCTTCTTTCCTTAAAAAAAAATTGGATTGTTTTTCACTTTATTTGTATGGGCTTAGTTTTATTCGTTTACTTCACAAAAACCTGCCATTATAACAAGAGTGTGTAGACTTTTTATATCCACTGTAGGCTAGCTCTTCCATTGTTAATCCATTGTAAATGTTTCTCTGATTCTTCTAAATGCATTTTAAAATAATTATAATGAGATTGGTCACATATGATAAACCCTTTAATCTCCATTGAATTTGAACGCTCTCTTTCCTGCATAATACTTAATTTGTTTCTAACACTGTCATGCTGTTTGGACAGGGACAGAATGGAGCTCAGGTCCTTCAGATGGGTGTGTGATAATGAGCACATTTGCATTCGGTCTCAGCCGGCTTGCAGATGAGCCGAGGGGTGGCTGATTAGGGTCTGCCCCTGGTTACCAAGGCGATTATCATCGTTATGGAGCAGGGAAGCCAGAAGAGGGATTTCCAATGCAGCCTTGTACAGTCTGGTTGGAAGAGCTAAGGCAATCTGGGGCACATATTATGCTCCAAGACCATCACTAACAGGGGATTTTGGACCCTGTTCTATGTTGCAGTGAAAAAATAAGCCATTTTTCAGGGACCATTTTAGTAATACCAATATGTACATTGCAATACTACCCTTTCATAGGTGCATTCTTCTAATAGGCAGGAACATACAAATGTTGTGTGCATTTCCAATGCATGGAATATAGATGATGGTAATGCATGTATGTGAAACAAGACAATATATATTATTAAGACAATTATATTTACTTTTAGCTATATTGTCCAGAGCAAATGACGAAAACATACAAACAGAATATACAGTGGTGTGAAAAAGTGTTTGCCCCCTTCCTCATTTCCTGTTCCTTTGCATGTTTGTCACAC
>JAFFST010054288.1:13717-28588 GCA_022414735.1 Noturus placidus
ATATAAATGATGAGACTTCAAGACACAATGTCCTGGTGCTCACTGAAAAATATAAAGCAAGAGACAGAAACTAGAAGATTGAACACTGCTTTCAGAGCATGGAGGGTCTGTACTTTTACACTTTTTATTAGTTGCCACTCAAATAAAAATGACATTATTATATAAATTATAATTTTGTAGTCTCTAACTTTAAAAAGATGGTGGCCCATTAAACAATAGCAATTAAATTTCTCCAAACTCCCTCCTCATGCCATTAACTGTAATATCTAATTAAAACTCAAAAAGGGAGTCACCTTTGATGGATAGGATCTCTTTTTACTATTTTGCATTTTAATGTTCATTAATAAACTTTTATTGTTTTGCTAATTATAATACCCCCTTTAGATAATGACTTCTCATGGTTTGTTATAAAAGCCAGTCAGTTACATATGGAGAGGAATCGAGTTCGACTCCTAACAAAGCAAAGCTCCATGTTAAACTTCTCTTCAAGACTTGAATTCAATCCAATTTTCTGGGTATTTACAAATATAGCACAAATATAGGAATATAGGACAAGCACTTGGACAAAGCCTAGTTCAACACTGGCTAAAGCATCAGTAATCATTAAGTATGTTTATTGTGATACCGTGATACTCACGTTTGCTGGAGGCATTTTCTGCTGGAATCGAGGTTTCTAATACAGAAGTCAGATAATCCAGTAACCTTTCAGCACCTATATCTGTCCTCTCTTTCCGTTTCTCTCCTAAGGCCCAGACATTCCCGTTTTTCCTGGTTTGTCAGTTGTGGCACCAAATTATAATATCGAAATGTCTTCTGATTCTTTCTGACAAAAATACATGACTCTGTATAGCTTCTAATCTAGCATAGCAAACACATTTTATATAAAGCAGTTTGCCTTGAATGAAGAAAGGCATTTTATCCATTTGAATATAAATTCAGGTTGTGTGAAACTGCATTACACATAATCATCATCACCATTAAGCTACAGTACAATTTACATTTATATAAAATTATATTACCAGAGCTCAGCTTTGCTTGTTGTTCACAGTTCTGTGCACTTGATCTCCCTCCAGTCGCTGAGTTGTTTAAAAGTGGCACATAAATAAACAATGTTATTAGTAGTATTGTCAAAACAGCAATCTGTGGCTAAAGCTGAGGAAGCATGTCCAGTCAAGACAGAGGGCCTGGTGTTTATAAAACTCTTTTTACTTTCACAGGGAAAAGGGAGAAAAAGAAAAGGAAGAGCACAGAGGAGGACCCAGCGGATGTGTAGATTGATCAGGGCCAGTAATGGGCCAGTGATAACCTTGTGTAATGATATGTTGCTGCACTTGTGATTCCCGGGCCGCATGATGGATGACGACGGCGAGTTGATAGTGCCATTACTCACTGACACACACACCTGGCTGACACCCGTCCCCTCCGGACCCACACCAGGGCCCCCAGAGCCCTGCTTGCTGACACACTCGCCTCGGCAAATTCTGCACTCTACACAAATCCCAGTAAAGTTCCCCCCGTACCTCTTTTGTAGGACGTCTCCCCCCTCTTTCAGCTGCTCTGTGCTTCCCTCCACACACTTTTTCTGTCTCTCTTGGCTGGAATACAAGCGGAGAGAGTTTAATGTCTCAGGGTCTTTTAAGAACATCGAAACAATGTGATCAGTAGCTTATTGGGTTTAAAGTATTTCCTTCACGATTGTATAAGATGATTTCCATAATATCACAGCTGTACTGTTCTCTCTCTCTCTCTCTCTCTCTCTCGGGAGTGCAAGAAGACAAGCTTTTTTTCAAAATGAACATTCCAGAGTTTGTTAAAGTATCAGTGAACATTTTAAACCCACGTTCTCGTTCCATTGTAAATAGTCTCAAACTAATTTCTACTGACTGCTATTAAATTTTGTATTTATCACAGTATGAGTGGGATTACAGCATTTGATTTGTATTCACTGTGATTTCTTAAACAGTATCTGACCCTATCGAATTTACTGCAATAACTAATATTAACTATATTAGCTAGCACCCCAGTGCTAAAAACTTTAAAATTTCCAGGTTCTACATCATCCTCTAATCTCAGACTTGAGTGGTCATTAGCTGAGTCTTACCCTACTAACCGAAGTCATACACAAGTGTCCACTTCAGTTTATTTTATAGAACGTGTGCTCACTATCTCCGTTCTAGTCTGGTTCTCTTTTGCCTCTTCTATCTGCAAGACCAAACTGCAGAGAGTGGTGGAGAAGATCATCAGCTGTGAACTCACCAAAACCAAGGACCTATACATCATCAGGGCAAAGAGGAGGGCAGGGAAACTGCTAATGACACCAAACATACAAACAACTACATTTATTGTCAAGCTGCTATTGCAGAGGTACTACAGGTCACCTCCGGAACTCCATGCCTCCAGATGCTATCTAGTTTCTTATCCACTCCAGTCCATAGCAACTCTTACAGAGCTACCTCAACATTTTTTGCATTGTAGTTTGCACACACTGACACCTTATGTCTCATGTCCCATGTCCTGTCTCTGTGTAATCATAAATGCTGCTGCAATGTTTCATATCACAGCAAACCGGCGACTCAATTTCCCAGAATACACCATGAACTACAAACATGGCCGAAGATGATGACAAACACAAAGACAGACACATTCACATCTCCTGAGTTCTAATTAGATGCACCTGCTACCACTTACACTCCACTCACACCACTCCTTCATAGAGATGCCTTTTGTGTCTGTTGTTACCAAGACTTGATACCATGTTTTTTTTTTTTTTCTGGTTTTGACTTTGTTCATGTTTATGACCTTCTCTCTCTGCCTTGCCTAGTTTGAACTGCTTGTCTGATCGCCTAGCCTCTACCTGTCTAATGTTTCTTGATTTCTGTCTGATCCTTTGGATTTATTGTTTTATTAAACTGCCATACCTGCACTTGCTTCCGCCTGTGCCTCCATTATGTGACACAATGTCTGTTGTCTTTGTCTGTCGAGTCTAAAATTTGTGTCTACCGTACTGTTTGTTTCTTTTTTGCACTGTAGGTTTTGACGTACTGTTTAATTTGCACACTGGCTGTAAACAAAAAAAATTTCCTGTGAGCACAACTCATAGGCAGTAAATGGTTTCTGAGTCTGATAAGTCCATCCATCCATTTTCCATACTGCTTATCCTACAACGGGTCATGGGGAGCCTGGAGCTCAGGGCACAAGGTGGAGGACACCCTAAACGGGGTGCCAACCCATTGCAGGGCACAACTGCATACATATTCACATAATTCTGACCTTTTCAAATGCCAGTCAGCCTACAGCGTATGTCTTTGGACTGGGGGAGGAAACTGGGGTTCCCGGATGAAACCCACAAAGCACGGATTCAAAGTGGGAATCAAAAGCCCAACCACTGAAGTGCGAGGCAAATGTGCTAACCACAAACCACTGTGCCAACTTATTAATAAGTCATGATATACAAAAAATAAATATATTAATTGTATTTATGCAGAACACATATTTATGAATAATTTTAATAATAATAAGCATTCTATTGATTCACCCAGTTTATACAAACACTCAGTTGTTTACCTACATCAACAGCATTGAATGCAAGTAAATCAAAAACTTTCCCATAGTGAATACAGAGAGAAGTGAGAACTGGAGATACTGTGTAGGACCAACAGTTTAGGAATACCAAAGTGAGGGTCCTTTACACCTGGGAACATGCAGCACAATCCCCCCTCCCACACACACACACAGACCTCCCATGACACCTACAATACCACCAGCCACCCAGCCACAGCAGCCTCAGTCTATCAATCATTCCTAGCCAGAGCAAAGAACCTGGAGGAGACACGATGGAGAAGAAACAGTGAAAGAGAGGGAGAGAGAAAGTGTGGGAAGAATAAAATAACATCTGTCCCACTGCTTCCTTCCTCTGCAAAGCTCTCTGAATGTTTGCAGGTTTTCAGTCGTAAACGATAAAGGAAATTAAATATGAGAGTTCATTAATATTTTGTACTTTAATCTCTCACACTCAGTGCTGCTGCTGTCAAATGTGAATTTGTTTTTCAGGTGATGAATAATGGCTGGACATCCTTGAATGTTGAAATTTCCTTTCCTGTTATGCTTGAAATAGATAGACAAACAGACAGACAGATAGATCTGAGTCTAGTTAAGCAGTAATAAAACCAGAAATGTTCATTTGTTGCTGCACACTACAACCACACTGCTACATCAACCTTTCCAATAAACACACATTAGTGTGCTTATTTTAATCCTGATGTTCACATCATAACAATGTCCCATGGTGAAAGTGAGCCAGGTTAACTGTGCGCTGCTTGTCACAGCCATGTCTAAAGCAGGTTTAACCGTCTGAGCATCATTCTGAGGTGCAGTATTTACCTGTCTGTCATTGCAAGCAACTGACAGGCGGAATTGCAGATGTCATTTAAAGAGGAAATATTATTCACTTGCTCTGGATTTTTTAAAAAGTTGTCTGTCAATAAAGTCAAGCGGTTGTATCTGTCTTTATAAAATTGCTACGCTGGGGTACACAAAACACAGCAAGAATGAGATTGCATATATAGGGATTGAACTTTAATAAGGTTCAAGTGCAGAAATGTGCAGTGTAGTTATTTCACATTTTTCACATATACAGGTGCATCTCAAAAAATTAGAACATTGTGGGAAAAGTAAAAAAAAAATCCGTAATTTTATTAAAAAGTGGAACTTTCATATATTCTAGATTCATTACACATAAAGTGAAATATTTCAAGCCTTTTTTGTTTTAATCTCTATGATTACGGCTTACAGCTCATGGAAATCAACAATCCAGCATCTCAAAATATTAGAATAAAGAATTTATAATACAGAAATGTCGATCTTGTGTAAAGTATATTAATTTATGCACTCAATACTTGGTCGGTCTCCTTTAGCATGAATTACTGCATCAATGCAGCGTGGCATGGAGACGATCAGCCTGGGGCACTGCTAAGGTGTTCTGGAAGCCCAGGTTGCTTTGATAGCGGCCTTCAGCTCGTCTGTATTGTTGGGTCTGGTGTCTCTTATAGATTCTCTATGGGGTTCGGGTCAGGCGAGTCAGCTGTTCATTCAAGCACAGTAATACCATGTTCAGTAAACCAGTTACTGTAAGTTTTGGCACTGTGGGTAGGTGCAGAGTCCTGCTGGAAAAGGAAATCAGCATCTCCATAAAGCTCATCAGCAGATGGAAGCATGAACCTCTCTAAAATCTCCTGATATCTAAACTCTCGACTTGAGTAAACACAGTGGACCGACACCAGCAGATGAAATTACACCTCAAATCATCACTGACTGTGGAAACTTCACCCTGGACTTCAAGCAACTTGGATTCTGTTCCTCTCCACTCATCCTCCAGACTCTGGGACCTTGATTTCCAAATAAAATGAAACATTTGCTTCGATGTTCCCATGATTGTGGTGAACTAGGGTGAGAGATTAAAGGCTCGGGAAAACTTTGCAGGTGTTTTGAGTTCATTATCTGATTAGAAATCTTCTCAAGTTGACATTTCTGTATTATAAATTCTTTTATAATTCTAATATTTTAAGATACTGGATTTTTGATTTCCATGAGCTGTAAGCCGTAATCATCGAGATAAATAAAAAAAAATTTAAAAAAAGGCTTGAAATATTTCACTTTATGTGTAATGAATCTGGAATATATGAAAGTTCCACTTTTTCAGTAAAATTATGGGGGGGAAATGAACTTTTCCACGATATTCTTTTTTTTTTAGATGCACCTGTATACAGTACTAAAATTCTACACACTCTGGCTTTAACTATCTTAATATTTTTAATTGAGGTTTTGTGAACACATGTCTATTGACAAAACAGATGTTAATTGATTAAATTTGCAGCCGGAACTGACATTTGAGTGCAGAGAAATTAAAAAAGAGCAAATAACGGGATACAAATTGAAGTTTAGTGGATAATTAGCATTAAATGGGCCTCTTAATTGGGCTAGAATGCAATGAGAAAAACATCCATATTTCACTTTGTCTTCATTAACGCCACATGAAATGTTCATTTGATTTATAATAATGAAGTTAAATAGGAGATATTTATTCCAGAGCTCAAACTGTTTGCCGTGGCATTTTGGGAAATAAACAGGACACAAACACGTAAACACCCAAATGGATCACTGCCATGTTTAAGTATTTTCAGACACTCTATTTTGGGAGCCAGCAGTGGCAGATCACTGCTGAAATCTCAGCGTTTCAGACATATATTAACAGACAGCAAGCCTGGATCAAACAACCATTCCATAGCACTTAAAAACAGTTTGCAAATAAGTCAGGTCCCAGTCTGGTGGGTGGATGGGAAAAAACAAATGGAAATATGGTAATTAGGAAAGGAGAGTGAAAGGGAGAGGTGTGGAGTCTGGGAAAGTGTAGCAGTAGAGAGTTGTCTGCTCACCAGCCCTTCTTGAAGACTTCACCTGAGGGATTCTGGCCATATGTTTAAGCTTTGTCTTGTCCTACAAAGTTAGCCTGCCCTTCACATGCTTTGGCTGTGACATGGAGAATATGTGCTGCTAGTGAGGGAGCCTGAAGGATGGGAGGGAGAGTGAGAGAAAATATGAGGGGGTTAAAGGAGAGAGATCGCTCCTGGCTTCTACTGAAGGGGCCAACTGTGGAAACTGATTATGGTATAATTAAGGCTGTAAAGCAGTGATATTATCCACCTGGATACGGCTTGAGTCCCTCACACTAATAAGGCAAATGAGGGGCATACAGCTTGCAGGTTTGGGCCGAGAGCACTGGCAGATTAATGCTGTTTATTGAGATCCGTTAAAAGCATTATGGGTACAGAGGCGTGGTAATTTGTCATTTTTAAAAGCTGGCAAATTAAATTATTGGAACAGGTAAACTGAGCACAGATAAAGTGGAACTGCTCTTCTAAAGGTTACAGTATTGCAAGCTATGTGTTTTCAGATTTTCCCTTCTCCCTCTCCTCCAGGAGGCTCCTGGTGGGCCACTTTCATTTGCCTTTAAGTGGCTAAATTGGGAATAATTACCTCAACCATAAACAGATTTGATTAAAGGACAAAAGATACCTATGAGGATGTATAGGGGAGATTTAAATTTGATTTGCATAACTGTTAAGTGTGGCAGGAGCCACAACCACGGTCTTATTTCAGCTCATAAGCAGATGTGCACACAGTTTACACATGCAGCAAAGCCTTGTGAGTTTGTACACTGTGTGATTCCTCAGCAAAATCTTCATCACACAGTCTCCATATATATATATATATATATATAATTCATTCATTCAAAATTAGATTCTGTTCAACAAATTATTTGAAGTACTCCAAATTGTATTTAAAATAAAGACACACATGTTGGACAAGCTTTTTGTGTTCCCTCTCCTTTTTCTCTGCTTTTACATATTTGTCCCGTGTCTTATGTATCATCTATTTTTTTATATACCTTTATAAATCAGTTCATGGTCCTCTACTCACAACCAAAGAAAGCATTTTCTTTTTCAACATCAGGCAAACAAGCATCTCTAATTTAAGGGCTGTATATGAGCAGTCTGTCTATAAAGTGAGAGATGTACAGGATGCATAAGGTGAACATTTTAAACTATTCACAACATTTTAAACTATTTACAAAACATGGGTGTGAACATAGAGCTAGTCAAAATTTCTCCACACAAGAGGATCTTGGAATAACTGACATTAAAAAAGATAATAATAATAATAATAATAATAATAATAATAATAATAATAATACAAATAACACCTCTACTCTGCGCTCTTTGCTTTTCTAGAACTCAATTAATAAATCTTTTATGGTAGCACTGCTTGTATTTTTCTC
This sequence comes from Noturus placidus, assembly GCA_022414735.1. Classification (NCBI taxonomy): domain Eukaryota; kingdom Metazoa; phylum Chordata; class Actinopteri; order Siluriformes; family Ictaluridae; genus Noturus; species Noturus placidus. Next base: position 21,552 of record JAFFST010054288.1, read on the forward strand.
GAGATCACTTTGCTTGTATTTCCTCATTTGTAAGTCGCTTTGGATAAAAGCAACTGATAAATGAATGAATGTAAATGTAATAATCATAATAATAATAATAATAATAATAATAAGAAGAATAAGAAGAAGAAGAAGAAGAAGAAGAAGAAGAAGAAGAAGAAGAATGTTTAGGCATTGATATAAAATATTAATTTAAATATTAAATATTAATTAATTATTTGTATGCAAGCCAAGAAAGGCAATACATATTATTCCATTTTTAAATTCTCAATATACTGATGTACTGATATACACTTTGAAGCAGTGGTGTTGTAAAGTTGTTCTGGCAAACCCTGAAGGACAAGCTTTGTTTGTCAGATGTGCCAGGAAAACTGGAATGTTGCATATTTTCTTGTATTTACCTATTTATTTATTTTCCCCCCAAGGACAATGTAACAAGTAACAAGTCAGTAGCCTCTATAAATTTTTACAGAACACAAAAACAACATTTCTCGTGTTGGGACCGTCAGATTAAATCGACATAAAGAAGAAAGGATTTCTTCACCATTTCATTGTAGAGGGAGCCACCTTCTGGTCACTTTAAAAAATAGACCTGAGAAAAATATTTGATTCTTATACTGGTTGATTTACATTAATAATGTTTATGCCTTGTTGCTGAAAGATAAATCAGTTTGCTAGTTTGCAGGAACCCAAAAAGATAAAGATGTTGTTTATCTTGAGTTGAACTGGTGGCTCACTGCACTCTAATCAATATGTGCGCTTATAATGTCTGTATGTAGCTTCAACATCAATAACCTGCTGTGGAATATATTAAGGCACAGGCTGTGATGGACCTGTGAAATCCAAGAAAAATGGAAAGCCTAAGATTTGTGCTTTTAAAAGACACAAAGACACATTTTAACTAGTCTCTTGCTGTGGGGGAATGTTTTACACAGTGAGATTTAAACTCTTATTTAAAGTAATAGTTTTATAGTTTAGCATAAAAAGAAACTGTCTCAAATCTGTACAATATATAATATCTAACAGTTCTCATACAATAATGATAAACATGTGTTATGCGAGTTAATAGCTTTTCTTTCTTTGTATTCTGATATCAAAGTATTGAGTGACCAATAGTATTGAGTGACACAATGCAAGGGGTACTTTAAGAAAAATTGGTTATTGGTAATTGTTGGCTGAGCAAATGTTTCTGTTAAAATCATAATGTATTACATGACAGAGAGAGAGAGAGAGAGAGAGAGAGAGAGAGAGAGAGAGCAAGTGATGCCAGTATGCCTCATGGTCTCCAGCACCCGGAAGGATTTCTAGCACACCTTATTAAACACTATGTGATAGGGTCAATAACTCCCTCTCCGAACACAATCCTAGAACAATTTCAATTTTAATAGCTTTTACTATGTATTTCATAGGAGAAATAGAGTGAAATAGAGCCCCCCATTGAAATAGAGCCATCAAAAAGTGGCACCGACACATTCCAGCCCAGGAGCTTGGCATAATTATCCCAGTGGATGTGGGCCTCTGACGCTTGGTCAGCCTCGTTCATCATTTCCAGCAGGCCCCTGACTCTGCCTGCTAATTTCATCCCAGGGATTAGCTTGGCTCACTTGTCTATCTAGTTATACTTCTGCGTAGGAGTGTAAAATATCACCTCCTTCCATTTATAATAAGGCCAGGCGAGGCCATGCACCGATGCATGCACAAGGCTACAGCTCACTCTTGTGGGAAGTGACCGAGGAGAGGAAGTGAAGGTGAACAAGTGTGTGTGCCTGCATTAGCTGCAGGCCAAGGTGAAAAAAAAGGTAAAAACCAAGGTACAAATACCTCCAGAGTATGCTTAGGCTGAAATTAGCAGACACCTAAGCACATACTGTACGTAATGACCGAGCACTGAACAAGAGTGTTACATCTTATTAGAAGACACTGACCAAATCCACTCTTCCACAGATCATTTGCTATCTGTTTGTCAACTTCACCCTCCACTTCACACGTTCTGTGCTTAATTACACTGTATATTGTTTAAAGAGGCAATTAAAGGCAATCACACAGTGCCAGGCTAGGCCTTAATTACACACTCAAAATAAGACCTGAATAACATTCACTCCTCAGCAACATACTGTTACTTTGTTGCAGAAATCCCAATTACTTACAGTTATATTTATCTGTAATCCCACCGTTATAGTGAAATCAAAAGTAATACAGAATGTGCTTATCAAAAGAAGAAAATCTAATCCAATCAGAACCCAGTGACATGACAAATCCCACATCACTGCAAGCAAGCTATTATTCTGTGCTTGTCCATCAGAAAATATTTAGGGTTGCGCTGATCACTCAGCAAAAGGTGATAGAGCCACTACAAAATTGAAACAGAGAGACTGAAAAATATAATTAACCTTGTTATAACCAGGTCAAGCAACCAATTGTTATTCACTTTGATATGACAGCGCTCTGAGGCGGTGTCTGCCCAGGGAACCTTGAGCCAGGAGACTTAAATTGAGATCAAATGAAAACAAGAAAGCTGAATTAACTGTGTAAAGTAAAGAGCTCAGTGGCACCTGTGAGATACCCTCAAGCAGTGTGAATTCAAATCGCAATTTAACCAGATCCATTCAGCTACTGGAGCTCATTGCTTCAGACTTGAATTACAGAAGCCAGATATCATTTCATACTATACACACTACCAGTTTCTCACACATACTACTTACCTTTTACTGTATGAGCCTGTGTACTGTGTTATATTTAGAGCCACCACATGCACATTGGTACAAATGTAGACAGACCCTGAGCCTGTCCTGTAAACACCATGTTCATGGTCACTAATAAACTTGAACTGTCATGTTCTGTTAGTGTCAAACATCAGAATTACCCATAATCATTTATAGAGATACAAATTATTATTTTCAACTGTTATGATAGAGAAACACAGAAACACAGGTCCCCTACATGATATCTCATATAAGGGGCACTATGATGAAGACCTTTTCAAACACCTTCAACATTTTCCAAATATATATACAGGTGATCATCTTTGGTTTACATATAAATACATTTGACGTTTGTTTGTTTGTTTTTTAATCATAGTTTGAAAGGCAAACATTAGCTGTATGATAGCTGTTACTGGAAAAGCAATGAATTTGCCATAATGCTCTTTTTAAATTGTTCTAAATTGAAGAAGAATTTTAAACACCAAAATATAATGCTCCTGAAAGGTGGACTCACAGTATTACTCAAGTAAGGAATAACAGTAAAAACATGCCATTTACTAACACGAGCAGGCAATATGGATTTAAAGAGCACTATGTTGTGGTATGGGACTGTTCTTTGAGCAGGAATTTACACTGTTATGCTCCAGCCTGTAGCTTCTATTTAATTGAAGCCAGGGAATCGTATTGCTCATTACTTTGGCGTCTCGTACTTGCAATTGCTGCAGCCTATTAATATTTACAACCTAAAATGTACCACACATTACAGACACAGGAGTCAGTTCACTGAAATGATATATCAGATGATTAACAGAATACTTATACTGTAGATAATCAACAAGCAATGAGCCATATTTCATACACAGCCATGAGTTTGTTTTTCATATTTAAAGGTTTAAATTGGTTCTTTATGCAAATAAGATCTGGACACTCTTCAGTTAACATTGTGGGACACTGTAAGTACAAAACACGAAACATTTTATAATTATAATTCATTTCTCTATGACAACAAGTTTTGGTAATGTATTGTTTTGACTGAATTTCTTTCTAAAGATGCAGTAATTTTGACGTTTTGGTGTCATTTTCTATTGTAATACAATATACAATATTTTCCATTTACATTACAAATCAATTATAGTTAAAAGCAATAAAAACAATTACTGTGAAGTTTGCTTTTCCATGTCTCTCTGTCACTTAGAATTTTTTCCAAACAATTGACATGTATGCTAATAATTTGTGTTTCTTTATTTGCCTTGTTCCTATGTACATTACAGCATGATGTCTGAATCATTGAAGGCCAAAGTTATCTCTTTAGTCCTCTCATCAATCAAACAGGTTATATACTTCATCTCCATGAAAAAGTAAGTTCCAAATGTTTAGATTTTTTTTTTTTAACCTGACTGCCTCCTGAATTTCACTGAAATGATCCTAAAGTGTGCCATGAGCCACACTGTCATTCAAGCAAAAAAACAGATATTAATTGAACCACCATATTTTTTATCTACTTTTCAGAAAAGGCCACCCACCACATCAGGTGTGCAGAATCGTCAATGATGACATTTCTATCTCACAATGCCAGGGGCACACTGTGATACATCATTTACCCATCTGAAGGTTAAACTCAGATAACCTGCCTTTGACATTTAATCAGTTACATGTTAAATACTCTTTTAGTAATAAAATTATTTTTAAAAGTTTATTGCTTCTCAAATGAGGCTCTTTTGTTAATGGATTTAATGATTTCATTAAGGCTCCACACTTTCCACGGTGCCTCTCCAGTCACATCAGTATGTAAAACTAACGGCATGCTTTACAGCATATAAATTTGCAATGATTTTCATCCAAATGACTTTGCTAATCACTGTGTATAAATTAGAAATACTTGCGCCATAGGCAGATATTTAAAGGCAAATTTAAACTTGGAATATGGATGGTATGCTCCTGTGTTCTCAGCACTATGTGGGTTTATGGTAGGCATAATATGATCCATATGACAAAGAAAATTAAAGAAAATTTTTTTTTTTTTTTGTCCCAATGACTTTGACTGTGGCATGGCTGTTAGTGCAGGTGGGCTGGTTTGAGTATATATTAAAGTGTTGATCTCTTGGAATTTTCATACACAGCAGTCTCTAGAGTTTACACAGAATGGTGTGAAAAACATCCAGTTCTGTGGGTGGAAACACTTTGTGGACTGCTTTGAGCTGACAGAAAGATTATGCTAATTCATGGATTTGATCTAAAACGGATCGTAAGGTTTTTGTGAAGTTCATGCCGGCTTGAGTGCACTGTTATTAAAGCAGAAAGGGGACATACCAAATACTAAGAAACTAATTACATACATTTACATTTATTCACTTAGCAGACGCTTTTATCCAAAGTGACTTACAAAATTATATTAGAAAATAATGCAAAAAAGAAGCATTTTCACTAGACTTTTGATCCTCATTGTATATAAAATTAGAATATGCTCATTTAAGAATCTGCTTTTTGGTTTATAAGGTACTGTTGAATTTCAGAAAACAAACTGGCCAAAACCTTACATATAAATAAATACATTACTCATACACACTAATGTGCAAATATCCCAAAAATGTATCTCCCTAAAACAAATCCGCTCAATACTTCAGTGTCTGGGTTGCCCTTCAAAGCCCAGATGTGCTTGTTTCCCATCCACTGACACCCATATAAATGGTCTTATTATCTCCCATTGTGGCAAGGGAAGCTGGCATGGTCTGGCCCAATGAATCACCGCTTGCATCCTGCTCGACTGGCCCGGCTCCAGCTCTTGTTTTCTCATTAGGGGCTACGTCCTGCGAACGCTGCAGTGACAATAACTCACCTGGATTAAAAGCCCAAACCAGCGTCTGAGTGGCAGAACAGCCAGCTAATGAGGGGCATTTGGGAAAATTGTTGACAGAGCTTTTCAAAGAAAGGGAGGGGCCACTGGTAATATCCAAGCAGCCAATGAAATCAATGCAGATGAAGATGGATCCACTAGCAGGTCCTTGGGAACTTCTGCATTAGTGCATGACAACCTGAAATGCTCTTGTCATCAATGAGCGTGTGATTTGCCCACAGGGCACTTAGTGGGGGAACAAGAAGCCGTCAGGATGACAGATTGCAGAATAAGGAGGAGTGGTAGAGGAGGAGGGTATGAGAAATGAGCGTTTTGTTGTGAGGGCAACCACAGAGATTGACAGTTATGTGATACGTGTGTCAGTTTATTAATTCTAAACTGAAGGGAATTTTCTATCCTTGGTTTATTCATATATGCACTATCAGAGACGCTACTAGCTTCACACAGAATTTAGGCGTCTAGACTTATATAATACTGGATACCAAAAAGTGATAGGTCCAGGGTCAGGAATAAATATATTCTTTGGAATGTTTGACAGCCATAAACATGCTTAAAACACCTTGATCTTGACCACGGTGTGCAATCTTATCCAGAAAGGGCCAGTATGGGAGCAGGTTTTTATCCCAACCAAACAGAAGCCAATTTTAAAAATAACTAAATTAAAAACAGTTCTGCATTGGTTTGATAAAATACATGTATTTTATCAAGGAGAGATTGAAAATTGAATTTTGATGGGGCACTTCTGACCGGGTTTTACAGACCGTCACATCACACATCCGGGGTGGGGGTTTGAATCCTGCCTCTTCCATGTGTGCACGGAGCTTGCATGTTCTCTCAATGCATTGTGGGTTTCCTCCTGGTTCTCTGGTGTGGGAGGCCCAGTTTAAAGACATGTGTTGTAGGCTCCAGGCTTCTCAGCAACCCTGTCTAGGATAAGGGGTATGGAAAATGAATGGGTTTATAGTGCAAGAAGGACTTTTTTAAAACTAAAATTATAATCTGAAATCTTTTTCATTTTAAATTCTGATTTTGTTTTCTTTGCATCTCCCATTTTATTTTTCGGGTGCCAAAGACCCAGATTTGTTGTGCCTACATTTTTGTGTTTTTACTGTTCTAATACGAGCAAGTCAACGTTACTATTACTATTACGTTAGTAATGAATCAAAATCAAAATACATGTTGCATGACTGGGATGTGGTGTCACTATGGAGTCTGGCATCTATAATAGATAATATTCCATCCATCCATCCATTCATCCATCCTCTACCACTTACTCTTTTTTCAGGGTCACTGTCACGTTCGCGTAAGGGAGGCGGATGCAATCGCTGGATTTTAGTATTTTATTATATCAAAAATCAAACAAAGACAAAAACCCTAACCTATCTTAAACACTTTGGCATGAATCTAACACTAAGACTAAACATGAAAAACACGGGCATGACACAGAACACCGAGAGACATGGAACAAGAGTCTAAACACA
>JAFFST010054288.1:52065-63100 GCA_022414735.1 Noturus placidus
GTTTGACACTGTTTGTAAATAAAGCACGGTTCCCACTGCAATTGCGTCCTGCCTCATTCTCCGCCGTCACGAGACGTGAGAGAGCCGCATCAGAAGGATGAAGGAGCCGCATGCGGCTCCGGAGCCGCGGGTTGCCGACCCCTGCCTTAATCGCTTCCCAGGTTAAGAACCTTGGCTTCAGCCTTGATTTCGAATTAACCTTAACCAAGCAGATAAATTCGGTGGTTAAGACTAGCTTTTATCAACTATGGATTGTTGACCATGTCTGGCTCGTCTTTAGATGGTTCAAAATGCAGCTACAAGGTTGTTAACTAGGGCAAAGAAATTTGATCATGTCACCCCAATTTTAGCATCGCTTCATTGGCTCCCAGTCCGTTTTAGAATTCAGTTTAAGACTCTGATGTTTGTTTTTAAAACTCTTAACAATCAAGCTCCTTCCTATCTCAAGGATCTTCTTAAACCACATTCATCTAACAGAGTTCTAAGATCTTCTGATAGGTTTCTTTTGCATGTCCCTCATTCACGGTTAAAAACAAAGGGGGATAGAGCATTTGCTGTTGCTGCACCCCATCTATGGAATTAGTTGCCACTGGACATCCGCTTTGCACCTTCCATTACCATTTTTAAAACGAGACTAAAAACATATCTGTTCTGTCAGGCTTTTTGGTCACACTTTGAATTTTTACGATTGTCTAATTCTGTTTTTATTTAGTCTTATTCTGTTTATTTTATTTTCCCTACTCTGTTCAGTACTTTGGTCAGCTTCTCTGTGTGAAACGTGCTCAACAAATAAATTTTACTTACTTACTTACTTACAGTATGTGGGTTGATAAGGTAAATAGTATGGTGTGGGGATTTTAACACACACAGCACAATATGGAGGAGTAAGAATACAAATATACAGTGCATCCGGAAAGTATTCACAGCGCTTCACTTTCCCACATTTTGTTATGTTACAGACTTATTCCAAAATGGATTAAATTCATTATTTTCCTCAAAATTCTACAAACAATACCCCATAATGACATCATAAAAGAAGTTTGTTTGAAATATTTGCAAATTTATTAAAAATATGAAACAAAAAAAAGCACATTTACATAAGTATTCACAACCTCTGCCGAATACTTTGTTGAATCACCTTTGGCACCAATTACAGCCTTAAGTCTTTTTGAGTATGATGCTACAAGCTTGGAACACCTATTTTTGGGAAGTTTCTCCCATTCATCATTGCAGGACCTCTCAAGCTCTATCAGGTTGGATCAGGGAGCGTCGGTGCACAGCCTATTTCAGATCTTTCCAGAGATGTTCAATCGGGTTCAAGTTTGGGCTCTGTCTGGGCCACTCAAGGATATTCACAGAGTTGAGCTGTAGCCACTCCTTTGTTATCTTGGCTGTGTGCTTAGGGTCGTTGTCCTTTTGGAAGTTGAACCTTCGCTACGGTCTGAGGTCCAGAGCGCTCTGGAGTAAGTTTTCATCAAGGATGTCTCTATACATTGCTGCATTCATCTTTTCCTCGATCCTGACTAGTCTTCTGCCACCACCATGCTTCACTTTAGGGATGGTATTGGCCAAGTAATGACTGGTGCCTTGTTTCCTCCAGACATGACGTTTGCCATTCAGGCCAAAGTGTTCAATCTTTGTTAAATCTTTTGTCTGAGAGTCCTTCAGGTGCCTTTTGACAAACTCCAGGCGGGCGGTCATGTGCCTTTTACTGAGGAGTGGCTTCCATCTGGCCACTCTACCATTCAGGCCTGATTAATTTTGGGGCGGCTGTGGCTCAGTTGGTAGAGCGGGTTGTCCACTAATCCACTAACCGTGGGGTTGGCGGTTCGAATCCCGGCCCGGCTGACTCCACATGCCGAAGTGTCCTTGGGCAAGACACTGAACCCTAAGTTGCCCCCAATGGCAAGATGGCAGCTCTGCTACCATTGGTGTGTGAATGTGATCTCATTAGTAAGTCGCTTGTAAATGTAAAAATGATATTTCTGTAAAGCTGCTTTGAGACAATGTACCATTGTAAAAAAGCGCTATACAAATTGATAATTATTATTATTATTATTGATGGAGTTCTGCAGAGATGGTTGTTCTACTGGAAGGTTCTCCTCTCACCACAGAGACACGCTGAAGCTCTGTCAGAGTGACCATCAAGTTTTGGTCACCTCTCCGACTAAGTACCTTCTTCCCTGATTGCTCAGTTTGGCCGGGCGGCCAGCTCTAGGAAGAGTCTGGTTCCAGACTTCTTCCATTTACGGATGATGGAGCTCATTGGGACCTTCAATGCTGCAGAAATGTTTCTTTACCCTTCCCCAGATCTGTGCCTCGATACAATCAATACAGTCTCGGAGGTCTCCGGTAAATTCCTTGGACTTCATGGCTTTGTTTGTGCTCTGACATTCATTGTTTACTGTGGGACCTTATATAGACAGGTGTGTGCCTTTCCAAATCATGTCCAATCAACTGAATTTACAACAGGTGGACTCCAATCAAGTTGTAGAAACTTGAAAATCTCAAGGATGATCAGTGGAAACAGGATGCACCTGAGCTCAGTTTTGAGTGTCATGTCAAAGGCTGTGAATACTTATGTGCATGTGCTTTATTGTTTTTTTTATTTTTAATAAATTTGCAAAGATTTCAAACAAACCTCTTTCATGTTGTCATTATGGGGTATTGTTTGTAGAATTTTGAGGAAAATAATTAATTTAATCCATTTTGGAATACGGCTGTAACATAACAAAATGTGGGAAAAGTGAATCGCTGTGAATACTTTCCGGATGCACTGTAAATGGATCAGTAATAGAGGAATTTATAGACGATAAAAACTTTGTATGTGTTAATGACGGGAAGGGAACATGGTATAGTAGTTCACATAACATAGAAAGTGCTATTGATCTGACAATAATGACAACTGAAATTGCAGGAATCAGCTCATGGGAGGTCTTAGACCAGTCGACAGTAGGTAGTGATCACTATCCAATAATAACTAGGATTGGAGTAGAGATACACCAGGATAGAGAAGTGAGAACACCAAAGTGGAAGTTAGATAAAGCTGATTGCCAGATGTTCCAAATGCTGAGACAAATAAAATGTGTGGAATTAGTGAATAAGGATACACTGGAAACCCTGATTAACTATAAAAGGGTGCAAGCAGTAGTTAGGAAAACAATTAGATCAGCCAAATGTGTACATTGGAGACAATTCTGCAATAAAATTGGAAGAGACACCCAGCTATCATCATATGGAGAACAATTTGGAAAATGAGCAGAATATGAAAGAGTGTAGAAATACCAGTGTTAAGTAGCAAATATAAAAATGCAATTAGCAATGCAGAAAAAGCAGAACTATTAGTAAAAACTTTTGTGAAGATCCACAGTACTGAAAATCTACGCTCAACAGCCAAACAGTATAGATATCAGACACTTGCCAAAAATCCAGGGATAGTAGAAAGAAGGACTACATCAGGGGGAGTGTTGGACTTGCCATTTACTCTATTTGAATTAAAAAGAGCCATATCAAATGCACGGCAAACGGCACAAGGGAAAGACGGTATAGGCTATAGCATGTTAAGTCACATAAGAGATATCACACTTGATGTAATAATAAGACTGTTCAATATGGTATGGAATGCAGGAAAAATCCCACTAACATGGAAACAGGCAGTTATAGTGCCAATACTTAAACCTGGCAAAGACCTGTCAGATCCAGCAAGTTACAGTCCCACAGCATTAACATCACAGTTAGGCAAAACTATGGAGAGGATGTAACAGATAGATTAGATCACTATATACAGTATAAAGTCAAGGTCTTCTCTCACCATATCAGTCAAGATTTCGTAAATGGATAGGGACAATGGATTCTGTATTATGCCTAGATTTAGAAGTTAGGAAAGCTCAAACTAACAAAGAAAGTGTAATTGCTGTATTTTTTGATGTTGAAAAAGCATATGATATGCTTTAAACTCGACAAATCAGGAATAAATGGTAAGATATATAATTGGGTTTAATTAGAAATTGGACTTTCTGAACAGAAGAACAATAGAAGTTAGAGTAGGTGAAGAGTATTCAAATAGATATGCAGTGGAAAATGGTATCCCACAAGGCAGTGTGTGTAGCCCAATATTGTTTAATATTATGATTAGTGACATATTTGATCAGGTTGGAGGAAATATAGGTAAGTCGCTTTATGCGGATGATGGGACACTCTGGGTTAGGGGTCAAAATATAGAATATTTAAGAAAGAAAATGCAACATGCAATAGGGAAAGTAGAACAGTGGGAAAATGAATGGGGATTTAAACTATCAATTTCAAAATGTTTTTCTAAATGTCATAAAACAGTATGACTTAAATTATATGGGCTAGATTTTGAACAGGTCAAGGCTGTGAGATTTTTAGGAGTGCTTTTTGATGAGAAGCTGACCTGGGGTCCGCATATTGATAAAATTAAGAACAAAGGTAAAAAGATTAATAATGTTCTGAGATGTCTGTCAGGCCGAGACTGGGGAGCAAGTAGGACATCACTCATAAATATCTATCAGGCTATTATGAGAGCCGTCTTTGATTATGGTAGCCTAGCATATATGTCATCATCACAATCAAATATTAAAAAGCTTGATGTGGAACAAGCACAAGCCCTCAGGATCTATAATAGAGCATTTAAATCATCACCAGCGACTGCATTACATGTTGAGACAGGAGAGATGCCGTTGTGTATCAGGAGGGTTAAGATCATGCTGGCATATTGTATAAATCTACAAGGGCATAGCAGACTGCACCCCACGAAAGCCATTTTACAAGAATGCTCAGAGTTTATAGGACTAACTTTAACAGTTTTGGTTGGTTAGGAAATGCAATGTCACAAAATACAGGTCTCAGTCAGCTACAAGTAAGCCCTATTGTGGCGATACCAACTGTACCACCCTGGAGATTCATAAAACCATCTGTAGATACAAGATTACAACAAATATTAAAAGAGAATTCTAAAATAGCAACAAAGTGGATAATAGTTCAAAACTATATGGACCAGTATCAGGATAAATTACTCATATATACAGATGGGTCAAAACAGCCTGAAATAGGCCACACTTGTGCAGCTTTTTTCGTTCCTCATTATGAAGTAGCAGTCAAAAACGAGCAACCGATCACTTATCAGTGTACACTGTAGAACAATTAGGAGTCCTATTGGCACTGCAGTGGTTTGAAAAAAATCATTAGAACCAAGATGTCACTATAGCTTCTGACAGTCTATATGCACTATCAAATATACAGTCTGGGAAAACACCATGCAGACATTGTTTATAAAATACTTTATCTGTGTCTCATACTCCATGGTAGGGAAATGAATGTTTCCTTCTTCTGGGTTCCTGCACATGTAGGGGTAGAAGGGAATGAAACTGTGGATGTACCGTCTCTTGTGTATTGCAGTGTGTCTAGAGTCCAGTGGGGTGTTTTCCTATTCTGTATAATGCTAGATTTAAGTCAGCATGACCTATTCTAAGATGTGTCATTATCATCTATTCCTTTGGGTTTCTGCCCTGCTTCACACTCATGCCTACTTGTTTTTGTATTGTATATAGATTCAATTCAATTTTATTTGTATAGTGCTTCTTACAATAGACATTGTCTCAAAGCAGCTTTACAGAAATATCAACATGGTATATAGATATTAAATATCTCGCTAAGATCTGAAAAAAAATATTGTTGCTTTACATAAAAATGGCCTAGGCTATAAGAAGATTGCCAAGACCCTGACACTGAGCTGCTGCACGGTGGCCAAGACCATACAGTGGTTTAACAGGACAGGTTCCACTCAGAACAGGCCTCACCCTGCTCAGTGTCATATCCAGAGGTTGTGTTTGGGAAATAGATGTATGAGTGCTGCCAGCATTGCTGAAGAGATTGAAGGGGTGCGGGGTCAGCCTGTCATATACCGCACACTGGTCTGCATGGCTGTCATGTGAGAAGGAAGCCTCTTCTAAAGATGATGCACAAGAAAGCCCGCAAACAGTTTGCTGAAGACAAGCAGACTAAGGACATGGATTACAGGAACCATGTCCTGTGGTCTAATGAGGACAAGATCAACTTATTTGGTTCAAATGTGGTGGCAACCAGGTGAGGAGTACAAAGAGAATTGTGTCTTGCCTACTGTCAAACATGGTGGTGGGAGTGTCATGGTCTGGGGCTGCATGAGTACTGCCGGCACTGTGGAGCTACAGTTCATTGAGGGAACCATGAATGCCAACATGTACTGTAACATACTGAAGCAGAGCATGATCCCTTCCCTTCAGAGACTGGGCCAGAGGGCAGTATTTCAGCATGATAACGACCCCAAACACACCTCCAAGACGACCACTCAAGGATTGTTGTAACTAAAGGATTTTCAAAGACAACTGGCGAGTATGCTGTAAAGGAATATGCCACCTACTGTTTTGGCCTTCTTCTTAACAGCATCACCCTACAAGAAGCACTTACCCTCTTTCAGGAATCATGCAGAATAATCCAAAGGAAATAGACAAAGTTTATGGTCATGAAACAGGCAGGGGTCAGAAGATCAGGCAAACAGACAATACAGGGCAAGGCAGAAATCGAGGTCATGGACAAAAACACTGGTCAAAGTCACTTTGTCAAAACACGAGATTAAGGCAGAGAACAAGTCAACTGAACGTTTACTTCGCGAAGTCTGTTTCCATTCAAAGTCTCTTAAGTGCTGTGGTGAGAGTGTGTGTTATTGGATGCAGGTGTGTGGAATGTGTAGTCCGCAGCGGCCATGTTTGTAGTTAGTGGTGTTTCCCGGGAAACTGAGTCATGGCTGGGCTGAGATATGACAGAACCACCCCCCAAAGGGCTTCGGAAGCAGAGTCCTTTCTGGGTCTCCCCTGGGGTCGTGGACCTGGAACTTCAGGGTGTGCTGCATGGAAGCCCTTACAGAGCTGTGGTTCCAGGATGTCTTGCACCGGAACCCAGCATTGTTCTTCTGGCCCATAGCCCTCCCACTCTAGTAAATATTCCATCTTACCCCTCCTGCACCTAGAGTTAAGGATACTCTTGATAAGGTAGGCAGGTTGCCCATCAATCTCCAGTGGTACAGGAGCGGTTTTGCAGGGCACCTCCATGGCTAGAGGTCCTGTGATGATGGGCTTAAGTCGTGACACATGGATTGCCACAGCTATGTGACTGTGTCTAGGTAGTTCCAGATGGTAGGTTACCTCATTGATCGGTTTGATGACCTTGAATGGCCCCATGTACCTTGGGGTGAGTTTCTTGCAGCCATGTGGTTGTCTCAAGTGCCTGGTGGACAACCAGACCCTATTGCCGGGCTGGTACTGTGGATGCTTGCTGTGGCGGTGATCAGCTTTGCTCTTGTAGGTGTGTGCCATCTGTCTCACGCACTGGTGTGTGTTGGGCCAAACCTGTTCACTCCTCTGAAACCACTGATCCACTGATGGTGATTCTGTGGTGTTCACATTCCAGGGGAACAGTGGGGGTTGGTAACCTAGTACACACTGGAATGGTGTGAGACCTGTTGCTGAGTGACACAGTGAATTCTGTGCATATTCGGCCGAAGGTAGGAATCTGCTCCAGTCCTCGGGGTTTGAGGCACCGAATGATCTAAGGAACCAGCCTATTTCCTGGTTGACTCATTACACTTGGCCGTTGGCTTGTGGATGATAATCAGATGTGAGGTTGACCGTGATCCCCATTTTTTTCCATAAAACTAGACCATACCCTGGATGTGAACTGCGGTCCTACTTCCTCCAGGATGCCAAAGTACCTGAATACATGCTGAAATAGTAACTCGGCTGTCATGAAGGTGGTGGGCAGTCTGTGTAGTGGAATGAGCCTTACTGACTTCGAAAATTGGTCCACCATCACCAGAATGGTTGTGTTACCCTGGGACTCAGCTAGGTCTGTAACACAGTCAATGGAGATATGTGACCATGGGCGTTCTGGTACAGGTAGGGGCTTGACCTTGCCCGCCAGGAGTGTCCATGGTACTTTACTTTGAGCACACGATGAACATTACACCACTACTCTGTGTACCTCCCTCTCCATATTAGGCCACCAGTACTTTTCCCGCAACAGATGGTAGGTGCGTTGTGCACCTGGGTGACATGTGGCAACCGCTGTATAGGCCCAGAATATAAGTTCCTCTTGGTACCACTCTGGCACAAATCATCTTCCCGAAGAGCATGTCGCTGGAACCTGTAACAGGAGAATGTGTTTGATCCAGTTCCCACTCCAGGGCACAAATAATACAGTACCGGAGTATGATGTAGTCCTCATGGTTCCCTAGAACCTCAGTGCTGTCCACACGAGACAGGGCATCAGCCTGAGTGTTCTTGTATCCGGGTCTATATGACAGGATGAACTAGAACCTTGCGAAGAATAGTGACCATCAGGCTCGACGGGGTGATAACCTCTTGGCGGTATGTAGATATTCTAGGTCCTTGTGATCGGTGAATATAATGTGTGTAGCCCCCTCCAGCCAGTGTTGCCATTCCTCCAGGGCTAACTTAACGGCCAACAGTTCTCTATTTCCCACATCATAGTTTCATTCTGCTGGTGATAGTTTTTGTGCAAAGAATGCCATGGGATGGAGCTTGGTTTCTCTTCGAAATGCTGTCAGAGGACGTCTCCTACGCTTGTCTCTGATGCATCGACCTCCACCAGGAACGGCATGGACTGGTCTGGGTGCTTGATAATGGGGGCGATTGTAAAGGCCTTCTTGAGCTGATCTAGTGCTGCTTGGGCAGCTGGATTCCATGGCAGGCATTTGGGCTTTCAGGGACATCAGTCAGTGTGATATGGAGTTGAATTTTCAGATGAATCTTCTGTAGAAATTTGCAAAACCCAGTAATCTCTGTACTTCACTGCTGCTGGCA
The DNA here is from genome assembly GCA_022414735.1 of Noturus placidus. Classification (NCBI taxonomy): domain Eukaryota; kingdom Metazoa; phylum Chordata; class Actinopteri; order Siluriformes; family Ictaluridae; genus Noturus; species Noturus placidus. Next base: position 60,942 of record JAFFST010054288.1, read on the forward strand.
TGGGCCATTCTTCCACTGCTTTCACTTTAGCTTTACATTCTAGGGTGACCGGTAATAATGGGGAAAGGGTAGCGATACTTGATACAGCACTGATTAAGACCCCTGTAGTCAATGCATGGTCGGAGCCCTCCTCCTTTCTTGTCCACAAAGAAAAATTCTGCAGAGGCAGGGGACGTAGAAGGTCTTATGTAACCCTGCTGTAGTGCCTCCTGGATGTAGATCAATAATTGTCTCTTTAAGAATGTCTGTTGTTACCCAGATGAGGATGGGTTCCCTTCTGAGTCTGGTTCCTCTCAAGGTTTCTTCCTCTTAAACATCTTAGGGAGTTTTTCCTTACCATTGTCGCCACTCAGTGTCTTGCTCAGTTTGGGATAATTTATCACTTTTGCTGTGTGTGTACTGTGTTTTATATTCCTGTAAAGCTATACAAATAAAATTGAATTGAATTGAAAAATGTACTCCTTCATAGCTCTCTGTTCAGTCTGTGATAATGGGTAAACCCTTCCTCGGGGTGGTGTAGTTCCCCAAAGCAGATCTAGGGCACAGTCTTTATGAGGTGGTAATCCACTAGCCCTTTCCTTGCTAAACACCTCACTGAGGTCCTGGTATTTGGGAGGAATGTGGACTGTGGCGGTTTTATTCCGGGCTCTCGATGAAGGTGGTCGCAAGGGTGATCATTGGTGTCTGAAGGCAATGGTTTATGTAATGGGAGGACCAGTGCATGATCTCCTGGTGAGTCCATGAAATACCTGGGTTGTGTTGTTCTACCCAGGCGAGGCCTAGAACCCCTGGATGTCTGGCGGACACCGTGATGTAAATCACCATGCTCTCCTGATAGAGTGTGATGGTCTGGAGGTTGAGTGGTTCAGATCAGTGAGTGATGAACCCCCCATCTAATGGGGGCACCATCAATGGCTTGAATCCAGCGTGGTGTGATTAGTGGATGAATGGGGATGTTGTGCTAAAGTACAACACAGTCCTGAGTATTTCACTATGACAGGTAGCAAAAATGCAGGTTAAGATACGATCTGTGTTGAAGGACCCAAACTCTCCCCTGGCTGATGTGGTTTAGCCGTTCCGCTATCTCCTAGGTCACTGTGCTGCTTGAGAAGGCATTGTCTGTTGAAGTGCCTCTCCTCACCACAGTTGAAGCAACGATACTCGCAACGCCCTCTCTCTCTCCTCCGCCTTGACCCACGCATGCCGAATCTGCATTGGATGCAATGAACCTTCGCACCGCAACAACAGAGGCCTTACTGCATACTGGGCGGCGAATTGAGGGTTAGTTGGTCATCGTGACAGGCCAGCTCTGTCACTATATCTGTTGTCAATTTCTGGCGAAAAATAGTCTTAAGAGCGGGTTGGTTTCATCCGCTCCTGGCAGCAACAGTGCGAAACTCTGCGTACCTTGCTTTAGGGTAAGCAATTCCTCCACTGTCTCCTTGTTGTTTGAGAGTGATCCAAGACGACCTGAAAGCGATCCGTCGGCTGTTCCAGGAAAGGGATGGTGCTGTCTCCCTGCTCCCATTCAGCCGTGGACCAGAGTAAAGCTCTTCCAGTCAACAGCTCCATGAAGTGGATAATTCTCCGACTCTCCAGCATTCCTGGGTAGCTCGAGAAAAACAGTTAGCACTGGAGGAGAACCCAGACAGAGTGCCGAATCCCCGGCATATTTCTCCGGCACTGGTATAGGAGGAAATTCCACAGGCGTCGGTGAAGCAACCGGCGCGGTTTGAATTAGCCTAGCCACCTGCGCAGTCAGGTTGGCTAGCTGCTGGTTCTGGTAGCTAATCATTCTACCATGGCCTTCAATGTCTTGACGCCACAGTGGAACACATAGGAACACATGCTTCCATAGGAAGGTGAAGTAATATGTCACGTACCATGGTTGAAGAGATGCGGGTGAAATAGATGCGTGTGACAGAATCAGGCAGAATAATCCAAAGTGTGGAACTGGCATAAAGTTGGTTTGACATTGGACATTCGATATTCGCATATATGCGGAAATTAAGGGACTGTCTCTTTTTTTTAACAATTTTTTATTTTTATTGATTCTCATACACTTTTCAGAGTACAACAAGATATATCAATACAGAATCAACATTTTTTTTACCCCGATAACAGTTTACATATGATCAATTTACTTATGATTCATGTAC
>JAFFST010054288.1:93730-106230 GCA_022414735.1 Noturus placidus
AAACACATTAAATTACATTCCTGATCAGTAATAGTTTCATTAACAATAAGAGCCTTGGATGCAAGAGATCTAATGTTTAATAATCCTAACTTCAGATTAAAGATGCTGGATTTACATTCACTATGATCTAACTTATCACAGATATATCTTAGCCATTCAATTATGACTCATGTCATCTCTATATTGGCTCAGTTGGTTGATCACTGTGGAAAATGAGGCGTCATTTACAGCAATGGCCAGAAACACATCTAAAATTCCACTTTGGTCGCTGACACAGCTAAAGAGACAGTGACAGGGGAAATCAGATGGGAAAATTTATTTGCAATAAACTCAGAGTTGTATTTGCTTACAGGCTTCTCTGGGAACTGTATGGGCTGTGGTGAGAAAGGATTCCGTTACTTCACTGAGTTCTCCAACCACATCAATCTGAAGCTCACCACGCAGCCCAAAAAGCAGAAGCACTTAAAATACTACCTGCTCCGCAATGCACAGGGTGTGCTGGTCAAGGGCCCATCCATCTGCTGGAAGGGAATAGGTAAGCCATGCACAAGCATATAGAGTAGGATTAATGTCAGGTGATAGCAGGCTGAATAAGAACATGTTTACATTCAAGATGAAACAATGCCTGGTTCTACCTTCCAGTAGTCCTACTGCTATTTTGTAAATATAGGACCTGTCTTTTGGAATAGCACGACTGACTTGAGATAACTTGAGAAAAGACTAAATGAAATGTAATTTTCGTTGTGACTATAATATTTAGTGATAAACCCTAAGTTAACCCCAGGGCTAAGCTTTTCCTACTAGTCCAAGAGTGCTTTTCCACCTCCTGGTTCATGGCTTGCCATGGCAAATTACCCATAATCGTCCACATTATTGCCAAAAATCAAGTGAGCAGTTCCATACCCAAGAACTGTACTGAATTTAGTTACCCTACTTAGCCAGGTATCATGCTCACTGATCTGCAGTTCAGGCCACTGATTAGTCAGATGCAGTCACACAGTTGTCCTGATTAATGTCTCTGGCTTTCTACCAACACAAAAAATCTTCAGCAGTAGCAACTGTTTATTTATCTGTTTATTTATTTGACCTTACATTTGTTCAGCCTTCTTCAAGAGTAAATACCAGCTGGTGTCCTATTTACTTTGCTTGAGCCTTATATACAAAATAAAATAATGCCACTAAACACCAAACCTATTGAATAATGTAGAAATACGTTAGTGATTAATTGTGGTGCTGTTTGGTGGACATATTTACATGCTTATGGAAAACAATGATTAATTGTGATCAGCTGTAATAACTGCAAATAAAGGATTATGTAATAATTGTAATAGACCAAAGTATGTGAAGTTCGTGTTTGTAGTAACAGGTTTGAAATCTGTGTGTAGACAGCCGTGTAAGACAGACCTCCTCAAATGTGACTGGTGGTCCAGAGGAGCAGCCATCTGGTCCTGTAGCGAGCAACCCACTGCCTAATTCAGGACATGTGGGTGTAAGCACAGCCAACTACACAGGTACATTGTATTTAGCCAGTAAGGTAATGACAATGTATCGATAGATATGTTGGATTTATTTTTTGGTCAATATGGACTGTTTCATAGATCTGAACACACATCTCCATGCACCTGAAACGTCCCCTCCAATGACCAATGGCAGCCACATTCCAGCATCCCAGCAGCCTGTGTCCCAGCCAGCCCTGGTGGCCAGTGGTCCAGGAAGATCCACAGGTACTGTTTAGCAGCTATTAAAAGTACTTTAGTGCTTAGCTAGAAAGCCTACTATGGTGTGCTCAAGAAAGTACAAACAACCAATTCTATAGTGCCTGTCAGGAGGGACTGATGAAAGGGGTTGTGGTGATTCACTTCCTATCACACCTCCATGAAAGAGATTCCCCTACCCTAAAATACTTTAGGAAGAACTTCAGCTGTATTGTCTATTCCTTTCGCTCTTGCTTTTGTATTGACAACATTTGGGGTAATAAAATGTTTTCCCTCTCAGTTTAACACCTCTATAAATACTGTTGTTTGTTCTTTTTACTCTGTATTTTGAGCTCAATGCTGCTATAAAATGCAAGGATTCTTTTGTGCCATGTGGTTTTAAGTGTAGTTTAACACACAGTATCTTCACTTTTGTGACATCGAGGCATAAGAAGAGCACACACACACACACACACACAGACTTCCAGCCTAATTAACATACAATTAACCAAGTGCTTCCTGTCAGACCCAAAACTCTCTTTACATTTATTCATTTTAGATTCCATCATTTTGTAATGGGAATTGTTGATTTGTTGTCATTGTTGATATCATGATGACTAATGCTATAAATAAAGCCATCTAAAAATTATGAAAGGGTTTATTTAAGGCATTTTGTTCACTAGGTGTGATAATTTTCTCTTCCCCACTTTAAGGATCTATGGCAAACACAGGACCACCCAAAAAGAGACACAAGGGCTGGTCCCCAGAATCTACAGGACACACTGAAGCAAGCAGTAGGCCTGTGGCTTCCAACACAGTTAGTGGCACAAAATCAGGTACAAATCAAATTAAATTATAATTTCATAGACCTGAAAGGCACAAACCTCTTGAGCTCTTCTGTAATAATTGCTGATTCTCGGTGCACTCAGACTAGCTTCTGTTGAGGACAGATGTATTTTTTTTTAGAGATGATTGTGTCTCATTAGACCTAAAATAAAGTATTCCCAAGCAACTTTTAATAGGGAAGCTGGAAAGCAAAGCACATCATGCAAACACAGAAATCAAAAGATTTAAATGTTGAGCAGAGTAACTCATGGGGATTGGAACTTCAGTTGAGCGCTTAATTTAGGAGTTTCTAACATTCTTATCATGGCTATTAAACTGTTTATATGTGTGTTTTCACAAATCCATTTTTGTCAATATTATTCTATTAAACCTGATGACGTTGTGTGTGTGGCAAACATTGGGACTTCAGTGTCTCAAGGGTCTTCACCCTCCATGCCTCCAGAGGAGTCTGTTGCAGTGCCTAATAATCTGTTCCAAACATGTGGTTTGCAACCAGTTATCTTCAAAGGTGAGATTTCATCCACAGCCTGTACAAATAGTTATAGAGAATATAGATAATGTTCCATGAATGCAAATATGTGGTTTAAGGTAGATTTACACAGTTGAAAACACCATTCAGTGAAGTTATTAATTTCTGATGGTAGCATCCAAACTCATATTGCATTGCATTAAAAGTGGTCTGTGTCCTATGTGTTAAGATCGTTAACATATAATAGCTATAAAAATGGTGTGTGCCTGTGCATGTGTATGCAGGGCATGGGGATCTGCCACATCTATGTGGGAACACAAGTGAGGTGTTAGTCAACGGGTGGTTGCAGGCATGCTACCGAAGCTCTCAGAACCTCCCACGTGTTTATGAGCAGTATGGAGCCTCCTCCATCCAGCCGCTGTCCACTGAGATGCAGGTCCTGTTGACTGTCTACTATTTGGTACAGCTGGGTGAGAGACGCACTGAAAAGTGCACAGTTTATACGCTGTAAATCTGTAATCTATAAATATTTATAGCATGTACACTCTATATATAGACAGGTGACAAATTAAAGTAAAAACTTGAATATGTTGCTGTAGACAGCAAATTGCTGCCGTGATTGGGTCCACTTGTTTTAGACCAGCATTCTCCACCAGCATTATCAAAACAACAGCTAAGAATGATGTTCATCCATCCACTACAGTTACAGAGACTTGTAGAGTCTATGCCAAGGTTCATTGGTGTCTTGTAGTGTAAAATTTAGTAATACACTTTATGTTGGTTCTTGCTTTAATTTCTCATCTATTTATTAAGAGATTTCCTCCGAGTTCATTTATCAGTACTACGATGTTGCTTGAGCAGCAGATTGAAAAGATGGGGTGGCTGAGCTGCAAGTCTCTGAGGAAGTCCTCACTCAACACTGAGTACCACACTGAGTAGTAGATGTGCAGTAGAGGAGAACTAGTTATGGATTGGGAATTGGACAAATTGGATGGGGAGAAATAAAATAAATAAATCAATACATACATATTTTACAGTGTAATTGCTATATATATTTTCAGACGGGATTACAGATGGGATTAAAATCCATTCCACCCTGATTTGCCCATAGAAAGTAACATACACAGTGACAGACATTTTGGCATGTTTGTATTGTACAGCAGTCTTTTTATTTCTTTGATGTACAGTTTGTATGTTTGTATGAAGTTTTTCATTAGCATGCTTATTTTTAGATGTTGCAGATATAACTAATATATGTTGCAGATATCCATGTGCAGTTTGATCATTATATGTCTGATCTTAGGCCCAGACCAGATACCCCTGATGGAAGACCTGGAGCAAATACTCATGCGCTCTTGGCGAGAGTCACACCTGACGGAAATCCGTCAGTACCAGCAAAGTCATGCCCAGTTTCCTGCTCCACTGCCTGGCCTGGCACAGCCCCTAACCCCTTCTCAGCTCCCTTGGCTGGCCAAGCTGGCCACCAGCTCCTGTGGTGACACCGTTCTAGTGTTGGACACAGCACCCTCATTATCTGAGGCACTGGTAGACACCTTCCGGAGGCTTATGGAGGGCAAGCTTAGTCACACACATTTTTTGGTGATCATTTGCATGGGCAGGAGCCAAGGGACTGAGTCCTGCATAGTGGTTACAGGTAAAGGGCTTACCTGCATTCCTCATATCATTCAAAAGGGAAATTAATTGAGTGAACTGAAAAGTCACTTAATGTATTTTTGTTGTGTCTTCCCAATGAAGTCCCAGGTGTAATGGTGTGTGTTTTTATGAGTCATATAAATCCTCTTGTGGCATGAAGAATCGATCATTGTTATTCCCCCAACGCACTTTTGTCTAATGTGGGTATGCAAACATTTTACTCAACTGTATAATCAAAATGTCGAAAGTATTGTTAAGTGTCACGTTCGGGTAGGTGAGACGGATGCAAGCGCAGATTTTGAATATTTAATATATAATATAACAACAAGATAACAAAAAAAATACACTGTCATGCACTCTGCTTCCGGCAGAGCAAAGGTGCAGTACCTGCGTACAGCCACCAGGGGGAACCGTGACAGACTCCCCCCCCAAGGGCGCTTCTCCCGGAGTGCCACAAAACACCCCCACTGTTGGCGGACCTGGCCGCCTGGGAAGAATGTCCCAAGCAAAACCCGGGGACCGAGGCTGAGCACTGGCGTCCTCAGCGGAACAGAGAGGCTGTCCACAGCCGAGCAGGAAGGCAGAACGAGAGCCAGAACTGGGGAGGGACGGCAGGAGATGGCCTCAGGCTGGAGCTCTGCGGCTGCCATGCTCACCTCTTGCTGTGGCGCCACAGCTGAGACCTCCTCATAGGTCTCAGGCTGGAGCTCTGCTGTGATCAGTGCCCCCCCACCAAAAAATTTCTGGGTCAGCCGTCACCTCCGGGCTGGGAAGCATGGCGTAATTCACCTGCTGCGGGGGGGTTTCAGGCAGCGCCTGTTGCGCATACAGGCGCGTGAGCCTAGTCAGTTCCACCTTGACATATGCCAGGAACCACGTGTATATCAGTGTGGCTTCTAGGCCGGCTTGCTTCAGCTGTCCTAGCTGTGCAACTTGTTCAGTCAGTCGTTTCAGTGTGTTGGAAAGCTACTCCGTGTACCGGGCTTCAGAGGAAAAAAATCCGCTGCATCCATGATAAAGCTCTTTCCTTCTGTCGCGTTCGGGGTAGATGAGATGGATGCAAGCACAGATTTTGAATATTTAATATAACAACAAAATAACAAAACAAATACACTAAGACTGATATACATAAACACTCTGGCATGGAACTAAGGCTAAACACAAACACCGTGACAAAGAGACGTGAGTCTAAACAACGAAAGACAAAGACTATGTGAAAACAAGGACTATATATACACACACTCATTAGTGCTCATTAACCACAACGTTTAACAGGTGCATGAAAACATGTGACTTTGGGTGAGCAGTGGCTGATGGGACATGGAGTGTACAAACCGATTTGGGTGGAGACAAGAATAAAAACAAACAAAGTCCACGTATTTAGAACTGTCATGCACTCTGCTTCCGGCAGAGCAAAGGTGCAGTACCTCTGTACAGCCACCCCGGGGAACCGTGACATTAATAATAATAATAATAATAATAATAATAATAATAATAATCTTTATTTTATAAGACAATACTTTATTTATAATAATTTTTTATTATAATAATTTTATATATAATTTAAATATTTTTTGTTGTTCCTTTATGTTTGTCTGGTTAACCAGTTAAAGAAAAAACAAATTTAAACTGTGTAAGAGATGGGTCGCCACAAGCTTCCAGAGCAACTTTAATCATTGACAAAGATTCTACAGATCCCTAGAACTGTATGAACACCATTCTTTGGGAAAACAAAAAATATTTCCCCCAATTGTTTTTGATGGTGGAGAACACAGTTGACCTAAAATCTCCCATAGGTGACCAATTGGGTGGTGACTGTGAAAGCCATAGCATATGATGTACATTTTAATCCTAATCAAAGCATTCAGCAAGCCCTCATGTCCTGTGGATGTGGGAAATTTTTTTTCCTAGAAGAGAACTTCTAAGGTGACAATTGGCCCCAGAGCAACTGTCTTTTTGAGCTATACATCCATGTTTCTCAACAGGGAAGCACCAGGCACGAGCACTTGCAGAGAGTATGCTCTCCTCAAGTGAATGTGGGAGAGAAATCAGTCAGGAGCTTTCCTCTGGGATCACTGCTGAATTAGATGCCTACGTTAGCTCCCTAGGTCCAGGTAAGGCCACTTTGATCATTTAGTGCAGATTACGGGGTCAGTTCCCAGCGCTCTCCTCTTAACCTAAATCAAGGTAAATGAGCCTAGAAAATGTGCAGAAAATGTGTCTATAGCTTAAATTTCAGTTAATTAAATTTCAGTTCCGTTTTGAAAATATCCTTTTGTAAAAATGGCCTCATTCAGATGGAAATGTGGAGAGTTTCCTGGAGAAAGTCAATGCAGAGACCTATAGTCTTTCAGCTCAGGCACATGGAAAGGAATGCTCTGCAGAAGCCATATGTACAGGTGAATTTCATGTGATCAAGTTGCCTTTTATTATACTCTACAAATTATATTTTTTATTATATGTTGGAAAAAATTTATTGTCCAATCTCCTTTCACAGAATATCGGGTAGAGTGGCATGAGATTCGGCCCATTCAGCTTGCAGTGGCACGGAAGCTGTTGTCCCACGTGTGTGCAATTGCTGACTCCAGCACACACAACCTGGACCTTGGCTCTTTTGACAAGGTGGAGTTCTTAATCTGTGTGCCTCCTTCTGAGGTGACATTCCAGCAAGTGGTCCTGCACTTGTGGAACTCAGGTAGAGGATTAAGCTTACTTATTATTCTTACTTGCATATACAGTTTAAAATCTGATTACTTTAACTGTAACATCACCAAGAGTGCAAAAGATCTTGAGTGGTAATAAATGTTCTCTGTTTTTATTTAATGCAAGGGGTCCTTCAAGAATTAGGCATGGATCAGAACTGTTTGTCCTCAAAGGATGCTGAGCAGTATGTGGTAAAATTAGATCAGACTGCTGCAGCTAAGATCAATGGTCTCATTCAGAAATCAAAGTTGAACCCATATACTCTCTTCATACTGGTGCATGACCATGCACACTGGGACGTTAGTAGGTAATGATGCTCTGCTATCTGCTGTTTGGCCAAATTTACTTGCTTGGATGTCATTCCAACTATTTCTTTCTGCCCCTTGCAGTGAACAGTGTGGGAGGGTGGGTGGCTTGTCCAGTTCAGGACTGGTGGACAGTCTGCTGAACTGCAAGCAAATTCAAGAGGCATCCAATGTCCTGATTCTCCATGTGACCTCATTCCCCTTTGCCCTGCAGACTCAATACACACGCATCAGCCCCTACAATGAAATCCACTGGCCATCAACATTCAGCAATGTAAGTACAAATACACGATATGGCCAAAAGTTTGACCTGGCTGTTACACCCATGTGTCTGCCTTGCCCAAACTGTTGCCACAAAGTTGAAAGCACACAATTGTCTGGAATGTCTTTGTATACTGTAGTTTTAAGATTTTCCTTTCACTGGAACTAAAATATCGAAACCTGTTCCAGCAAGACAGTAGCTGGAACATAAACATGTGGTTTATCAAGGTTGGTGTGAATGAACTCGAGTGGCCTGCACAGAGCCCTGACCTCAACCCCAATGAACACCTTTAGGATGCACTGGAACAACAGGCCTTCCTAGGTGACATCAGTGCCTGACCTCATCAATGCTCTTGTGGCTGAATGAGTAGAAATTCCCAAAAGCGACATTTCAAAATGTAGTGGAAAGCCTTCCCAGATGAGAGGCGGGGCTGTTAAAGGAGAACCAACTGTGGAATGGGATGTTCAGCAAGCACATATGGGTGTAATGGGCAGGTGTCCAGATACTTTGGGCCATGTAGTGTATAAGGAACATCTTAAAGACAAGAAAATTGCTTTGTATTACAGATGCTCTACTCCCTTTAAAGTAGGGCTGCACAATTAATTCGAATATTGATCGCGATTACGATTTTGACTTCCCACGATTAAATGAACATAATCGACTTCGATATTAATTTTTAAAGTTTGTCCTCTGCTCATAGAAAACTCCACTACAGATCAAATCAAGTGTATCGTACACTTACAGCCAATCACATAGAGTGGCGCAAGGATGACGTCAATTTGTAATGCCAAAACTCCGAAACGGAATTAGCATTTTAGCCCTTGAGCTGCTAGCTTTGCTTCAAGCTCCAGCTTGTGCGCGAGGGGAAATCATGACACTAGCACGATGCTAAATGGCACTACAGAGGTTGTCAGGGACATTAAACATCATTATGGCAAACAGGAAAAAACTTTGCAGATAAACTCACGGCTCTACAGTGCGACCATTTCACTTGCATTTGTGACTGAAAAGTATTTTGTGCGACTGTGAATAAATATGTATTCGCACTGGTGCGGGTGTCAACCGAACAAGTGTGTGAATACTGCAGAGAAGCCATTATAATGACGAGAGTAACGCTGTACATCATCTGCTTCTCACAACTGCCCAATTTTACAAACCACCATCTTTTATTGATCCCGTAAAATGACCTGAACTTTGACCTGCTCATGTAGAGCGGCTTCGGGCAGAGTAAATTAATAATAATGCTAACGCTACAAGGTGCGTTTAATTTAAACTTGTTTATTAAATAATCCCTAACCAATCATAATCAAGAGAAGCAACTGTTTCATTTGTAAACATGCAGTACACTGCAGCTCTCGATTCACTAACTCTAATTCACTTCATTTAAACTCACGGTTGCCAGATATCACTAGAAAAGGCAACTACAGTTTCCAAGTTTTGATTTAATCCCCAAAACACAATGTTATCAGCAGACTTGGACACTGCACTGGGGGAACCGATCTAAAACTGATAAACAAAAATAAAACTACTAAAATGTAAAGACAGAAAATGTGCTTTGTTATAAATAAGTCATTTAATATAAAAATAGATATTATAATAACTTCATTAAATATAAATAAAATGAGAAATGAAATAATGTTTAATTACTATGGGTTGCATTTAATATCAATTTGACATTAATCTTAGTTTGCTATTTCCTTCGAAAGCCATTAACCTTTTTCTTAATATGGATAATTTTTGTGTTAGTCTACTTTTAATTAGGACTCCATTGTCTTTAAATATTTAAAAAAATAATTTTTTTATGCTTGTTTATCAATTAACCAAAAGTATTTCTCATTGCTATTATTTTAACTCAATTAACAGTGACCATGAGCAGAGAGCTTACATTTACGGTTGATGACCTCCTGATTAAAGTTTAAACAAAAAAAGATTGATATCTGGATCGTTTCGGTCGTAAAAATCCTGATCACTGCATTCCTAATGAACACCATTAAACTAAAGTCTTTGCATCTGATGGGTAAATGTACTCAACCAATCACATCCTAAATGAGATTATTCAGATATTATATACAATATACACAGAGTGTTTCGAGAACTGACTCCAGCCCAGAACCATGACAGTGGAAAATGTCTAATAGTGTAGCTTTAAATATATTTAAGTGGAGCAGACTTCAAAGACTGAACATTGATGTTCATATATAATAATCGAGATCTCAATATTGATCAAAATAATTGGGATTATGTACTTTAAAGTTTTGATAAGTATGTGCTATATGTTTTTACATAGGATGTGGATCTGTATCAAGAGAAAACAAAATACTTTGGTGTGTCTGAGCTGCTGGAATCCACTCGATCAGGGAGCGGCCTTCCTTTGCTGCGCTTTGACAGTTCATTTGAGAGCATGGTCACTGCCCTGGAAGAGAGGTAACAAGAATCGGTGACTTTGCTCCGCAACAATGTCAAATTGACTGCATAATTCCTATAGAATATGCACTTCTAACTATGTTCTGTGTAAATTTGCTGTGCTGTGAATTAGTTGACCCAAACTACTTCGCAAAAGTAAAATATAGCAGTTTGTGGAACTTTTGGCAGAATATATGCAACCCACCTTCAAAATACTGATTTCAAAAACATTAAAGTAACAAAGAATTAATGGAGGAAGATTATAAAAACATTATGTAAGGACTACTTAATACATCAGCCTCTGCACCTCATGTGAAATCACGTGCACCTTAGTCACGTTTATGTCTAATGAGCACAGGTATTTAAGTTCAATTCAATTCAATGTTATTTGTATAGTGCTTTTTACAACAGACATTGTCTCAAAGCAGCTTTACAGAAATATCAACACGGTATACAGATATTAAAGGTGTGAATTTATCCCAACTTAGCAAGCCACAGAGTTGCGACAGTGACAAGGAAAAACTCCATAAAATGTTTTAAGAGGAAGCAACCTTGAGAGGAACCAGACTCAGAAGGGAGCCCATCCTCATCTGGGTAACAACAGATATTCTGAGAAAGTTCATTATTGATTTATATGAATTTTTTTTTTTGGCTTAGAAGCAGCTGTAGTCCCGGCAGTCTGGAATTGGAGTGGATGAGAGCTCCATCTAGAGCTAGGACATCCGAAATGGATCAGGCAGGTCCGGAGAGCAGAAAGGATCAGGATCTCTAGTATCTCCATAAGATCATGTGTAGCTTGACAGAACGAGAGAGGGAGAGAAAGGATCATTAGGACTGGGAATTAGCATAATAGAAGGTCTAGTCAGGGTAGGATAGAGTAAACACATACGTTTTAAGCATAGACTTAAACACTGAGACTGTATCTGAGTCCCGAACCCTAATTGGAAGACTGTTCCATAACTGTGGGGCTCTATAAGAGAAAGCTCTTCCCCTGCTGTATCCTTCACTATCCGGGGTACCGTCAAATAATCTGCATCTTTTGATCTAAGTAGGCTCGGCGGATCATATAAAACCAAAAGGTTTCTTAAATACTGTGGTGAGAGACCATTTAGAGCTTTATAGGTTAATAATAGTATTTTAAAATCAATGCGAGATTTAACTGGTAGCCAATGCAGTGTGGATAAGATCGGAGTGATGTGGTCGTATCTTCTGGTTCTAGTTAGGACTCTAGCAGCTGCATTCTGGACTTACTGGAGTTTGTTTATGTTTCTACTGGAACATGCACACAGTAAGGCTGATCTAGAGGTGAAGAATGCATGAACTAATATTTCTGCATCATGTAGTGACAATATATTTATTATCTTAGAAATATTTCAAAAGATGAATGAAGGCTATCCTAGTAAGATTATCTACATGAGCATCAAATGATAGACTGGAGTCAATAATCACTCCAAGGTCTTTTACTGCTGCACATGATGAAACAGAAAGACTATCATGAGTAACCATGTGATCAGAAAGCTTATTTTTAGCTACACGTGATCCTAACAAAAGTATTTCTGTCTTATCAGAATTGAGTAAAATGAAGTTAGTTAGCATCCAACATCTAATGTCCTTTACACATTCCTCAACTTTACTAAGCTGCTGTCTGTCCTGTGGCTTCGCTGAAACATACAATTGTGTGTCATCAGCATAACCGTGGAAGCTAATTCCATGTTTACGAATAATATGACCTAGAGCAGGGGTCTTCAACGTTTTCCAGGCCAAGGACCCCCAAACTGATGGCGAGATGGATCGGGGACCCCCTAATTATATATATTGTATGCAATTGTGTTATGTCAAACTGGTACCAAAACTTTCGCGACCCCCATGCAGTACCTCCGCAGACCCCCTAGGGGTCGCGGACCCCCTGTTGAAGACCTCCGACCTAGAGGTAGCATATATAAAATAAAAAGCAGTGGGCCTAAAACAGAACCTTGTGGCACACCAAATTTAACCTTGTTATGCGTGGAGAAGTCTACATTTACATCTACAAATTGATAACGATCAGTCAGATAAGACCTGAGCCAGGAGAGGACTGTTCCCTTAATGCCAACAACATTTTCTAATCTATCAAGGAGAATACTATGATCTATAGTATCAAAAGCTGCACTAAGGTCGAGTAACAC